>FLSR01004873.1:394397-410557 GCA_900092035.1 Leuciscus waleckii
AGTGAAAGATCAGCCTCACATTTGTCCACCTCTCTGTCTATGAGGAGTGACCGTTCAAAAGGTGATGGACCAAACTTCAGTGAGAAAACACCATCATTCACATGTGTCCAGCTCTGTGTCTATGAGGAGTGACCGTTCAAAAGGTGATGGACCAAACTTCAGTGAGAAAACACCATCATCTACCAAAAGGTATTTCATGGGTTTCTTATTGTTGCTACACATAGACTGTAAGAAAGTATTGCAATAAATATTTAGATTTCTTTTCTTAAAGCATTGTGTTAATACATTTTTTAGTGTCATGGTTGATAAAATAATAATAATACATGTTTAAACTGTTTTTTTCGCAGTACATTGTATTTAATAACTTAATTGCAAAACTAAATCTGACTCTGTAGTTCAAATTTTCTTTACTCTCTACTCTTTGTGTTATTAGTAAAAGATCCGGCTCACATGTATCCTTCAGTGAAGAAACACTGTCACAAACCAAAAGGTATTCCACATGATTTATGTTACATTATTTAAATTATGCTATGTATTGTATGGTGGAGACAGAGACCATTTTTGCACAATGTGGATAATAAAATAAACTGAAACCAGAACTTGAATGAATAATACAATAAATGCACGGTTATTCCTTTTTAATTACCATTTGCAACTTCTCTTCAATGGAGACTGAAGTAATTCTTGAAGTAAAGATTCTTTTTTCTTTGTGCCATTAGTGTAAGATCAGGCTCACTTGTGTCCATCTCTGTGTCTGTGAAAAGTGACCATTCAAAAGGTGATGGACCAAACTTCAATGAGAAAACCCCATCTAACGAAAGGTAACATCTAACAAACGGCTGCAATACTGTACGTGAGCTGTTGTGAGAACGTTTGACAATGTAGTTGGAATAATTTCCTGTATCAAGTGTTTTTCTCCATGTTCTTTGTGTCATTAGTGGAAGATCAGGCTCACATGTATCCAGATCTTTATCTGTAAAGAGTGACCATTCAAAAGGGGATGGACCAAACTTCAGTGAGGAAAAAACACCTGGCAAAAGGTATTTTAATATGTTTTGCATTACAGCAACGTTAACTAATCTTCTCACTGTGGTAAATGTAATAGAACTTGACTAAATACAAGAATAAATAAATTAAAGGTTGTATCAGTGATTTCAGGCCCAAAAATAAATTATCACATTCATCTAATCTGTCTTAACGATCCGCTAGCTGCCCGCCCCATAAGCATGCCGTCAAAAAAACGCGTCTCTCTAGGCAGCCTAGGCTCTGAGATCTGCACACAAAAACAATCTGGTTTTGAGTGGTTCACCAATCACTCAAAACCAAAATAAATAGTGTTCCAACCAATCACCGACAGGGGTGGGTGTTGTGAGGTTTTGCACTCGTGCACGGCTGCCTATGACGACTGCACGCGAAAACCTCAC
The DNA here is from genome assembly GCA_900092035.1 of Leuciscus waleckii. NCBI lineage: Eukaryota > Metazoa > Chordata > Actinopteri > Cypriniformes > Leuciscidae > Leuciscus > Leuciscus waleckii. Next base: position 395,822 of record FLSR01004873.1, read on the forward strand.
AACACCCACCCCTGTCGGTGATTGGTTGGAACACTATTTATTTTGGTTTTGAGTGGTAGTGAAAGCAACTGTTTTTGTGTGCAGATCTCAGAGCCTAGGATGCCTACAGAGACGCGTTTTTTTGACGGCCTGCTTATGGGGCGGGCAGCTAGCGGATCGTTAAGATTAGATGTATGTGATAATTTATTTTTGGGCCTGAAATCACTGATACAACCTTTAATACACACAATGTCTGGTAATATTAATCCTCTGGAGGCAAGTTGAATGTGATAATCCATGTGCAATTCATTGAAACAGAATTTTTTGTATTTTTTTTCAATACTTTATTTACTGCTTAATATAACGTCTGTTTGTACAAGAATGTAGTTCAACATAAGCCTATACAATCAATAAAGTGGGGTCTATGTTTTTTATCAGTTTTATTTTGATATACATGACACAATATAACATCACGACTACATGAAAAGAGCTTTTACTGTTATAAAAACAGATCTGTGAGCTTAGTAGAACTGAAGGTGTGAGAATAAACATGAAACAGACGTGATCATTGTAATGCGGTGAATCGGGCCAATCGTGAAACAGTTGTGTCGTCATCAGAGCTCGTGCAGCCACTCTGGAGAAGCTGTGCAGAATGAACGAGCCAGCTGATCTCAATTCGCTCTCGCAGTACTTTGATGGCATACGTCATAGTCACGTGGCGTTGGTGCTGTTTCAAGACGTTTTTCTAACCAGCATGCGCTACTTCAAGTCAGTCGCCGATCGGTCTGCTCAGCGCTGCACGAAGTCAAACAAGCCTATAGCAAGAGGAGCACATGACATGATCACATTATGAGATCACAGGAATTATGGGAATCACATGACAAAACCAGGAACAGAAGTGAGACAAATACACAATAAAAGACATAAAAACATGAAAGTGATATCAAATCCGAATGTGACATATCCCCCCCAACAAATGGCGGCTCCATATGCCAATGGCACACCCACCCAAAACACAAACAAGATCAGGAGGGTGGTGGATTGGAGGAGGCCCAAGGGGAGGAATGGAGGGCCAGGCCCATGAAGGAGATGAGGGTGATTACCTGGATCATGGACAAGATCAAAGACTGTGGAGCAGTCAAAGAAACCATGGAGGATCAGGTGGCCATAGCAGAGCCAGGAGCTAAGTGGGTCACCAGGGTAGAGCTGGCGATGACCACAACAGTAGAGCAGTAAGTCGCATGGCGGATTTGGTAGATTGCAAGGCCATGGTGAAGCAGAACATGAACAGCCTTCATGACCGTAACATAGGGCATAGAACGTTCTTGGACTTGACGAGACTCTGGCATGGCAGGTGCTGCGGAATTGCGAGGTTTCTCCTCTGCAATTCCCACAGTGAATGATGAGCTACTTAACAACAGAGTATGATTGATGTATTGCGCCAGAGACCAGTGGATCTTTCCCCCAGGAAGCCACAAGCAAATTTATTAATATAACCCCCTGCAAAACAATGTCCCTAAGGGTGATGTCTTGAAAATCATAAATACAAGAATACAAGACAAACCAAACAAAAACATGACAAACTTAAAGACTAGAATATGACTTAAATTGAACAGACTTCACTATGAACAGATCAGGCTTGACAAACTCACTAAACAATAGGTTACATACACACCAAATCTAGACAAGGGAACAATGGAAATGTGGGCTATATATACACTCAAGGACTAATGACATAACAAGACACACCTGAAAGTAATCAACACAATGACCCAAAAAGACAATAGCCGCTTTCCGACCAAGTAGTTATAGGAACTTAGTTATAGGAACTGTCCACTTCTAAACAGTTCTATGAACTACTCTCCCCCAAACTCGGGTTTTGCTGTTTGCGTTCGCACTGGCAGGAGGGGTAAGGGAGTGATGCAAGCACGGCGACTTTTATTTTGACGGCGTGACGGACCTTTATTTTGGCGGCGCTGAGAACGCCAGAGCAAACAATGCTCGCATTCTCTGTGTTTATTAGTTAGCAATCTGTCTAACAGTACTGTTTAACATGTTATTAGATAGAACTGTTATAGAAAGTAGACAGTATATGAAAAAAAGGTTATTAGCCTATGCTGTGTGGTTGATGTCCAGTGTTGCTAGCTGGGCAGATAAACATAATCATGTTTGGCTTGGTCCCCTCAAAGTTGTGTTGTATTTTCTCTTCAGCATTAAGGTTTAGAGGCCCATCTATCACTGTTTTCCATGTTTGTATAGTTAGTTTCTGGAGTAAATATATAGGCTATAATCTGTGTGTTACATTATAGCTGTTTAAAAAATGGCGGGTGCTGGTGTTCCGCGTGCGTTCGGTCAATCAGCGTACACTAATGTCACGGGTAGTTCCTATAGTGCTGGTTTAGACCCTACTCTGAAGTAGGACCTAAATTAGTTCCTCCAAAAGGAGTTCCTAGAACTAAAATCGTTCCTAGTTCCTGCGGTGCGAACACGCCGACATCCGGGTACTTTAGCCAATAGTTCTAGGAACTGTGAAAAGGTTCCTCCGGTCGGAAAGCGGCTATTGCACAGAAACAAAGGAACCAATAAAACCAAAAGCAGACTGAGATGAGGATCCAGTGCAGGGGTGTTTAATGAAACAATAACGAACATAAATAACACATAATTATTCTGAGACCTGGAACTTCGACTCTTGAGAGATTTCTTTGAGACCCGATATGAGGACTTTGAATTTGCCACAACAGTGACCACTACGGAGGAGCAGGCAGAGCTGGTGACCACTATGGTGGAGCAGGGGACCACCACAAGGCTGGCTTCCTTGGCAATTAGATCATGAGTTAATTTTGGCCGACAGTTCAAGGAAGGCTTCCTTGGCCTTGACAGAACAGGGGCAAACGGTGTTCAGGGATGACCTCCTTGGCCGTGTAAGAGCAGGCGTAGAGTTCAAAGAAAGCCTCCTTTGCTGTAGGTTTTCCATCTACCCATCTAATTACCATTTGCAACATCAAACCTTTTTAAAGTAAAGTGTTTTTGTCTCTTTGTCATTAGTGAAAGATCAGGCTCACATTTGTCCTCTGTGTCTGTGAAGAGTGACCATTCAAAAGGTGATGGACCAAACTTCAGTGAGAAAACACCAGATGACAAAAGGTATTTCATCTGTTTCTCAAAGCGTCTTACATGTGATCCATTGATTAATTATTATTAAATAAGTCAAATCTATCGTCACATGTAACTGTATTGGGGTGCATGTCTATATTAAGAGAAGGAAAATTCAAAACCAACACTACAAAACAACACAGAACACGCAGAAGATCACAGAAGCAAAGACAGAACCAAACCAAAACAGAACAAGCACGTTACACAAACATGCAGTGATGTTAACTTAGTGTATGTACTAGAACTTGACTAAATACAAGAATAAATCAAAGAATTTTGAAAGAAAATTGTAATCGGCTTTACTTGTTAATGAACATGGTCGTTCAGTAACACAGGTAGCCACTAGTGCACTACATTCCACAGTGGAAATACAGAACAGGCAATCAAGTATAAATACATTCCATACGGGGCTATATTGCATCTAAGTACCATTGCAACGTCAAACCTCTATAAATGACACAGCAGTAACCTGTAGTAAAGTGTTTTTTTCTTATTCTTTCGGCTCTGTGTCATTAGGGAAAGATCATTTTCACATGCATCCAGCTTTGTGTCTATGAAGAGTGACCATTCAAAAGGTGATGGACCAAACTTCTGTGCGAAAACCCCATCATCTACCAAAAGGTATTTCTTGTGGTTTTTTTTATCATAAAACTGTTTTTTCAATCAACCACCTTTCTGTACTGATGAAGTAGGTAGCAGTAGGCTGCTGGTTTGATAATGGTTCTGTCAGGACCACTATCGTCAAATTCGATTGACAATTAGCATACAGGGCCCTATTTTACCCGGCACAATGCAGCGTAGTTTACATTTTCATGTCCTGCGCCACGTTGTTTAAATAGTAAATGCATTTGCTCCCATTTGTGCGCCCATGGGCGTGCTGGTCTGAAAATGAGGTGTGTTCAGGTCCATTGTTTGTGCATTGCTATTTTGAGGCAACTTAAAGGGTTAGTTCACCCAAAAATGAATATTCTGTCAGTAATTACTCACCCTCATGTTGTTCCAACCCTGTAAGACCTTCGTTCATCTTCGGAACACAAATTAAGATATTTTTTATTAAATCTGAGAGCTGTCTCACTCCTCCGTAGGCTTCTAAGGGACTGAAACTTGCTGGCCCAGAAAAGTTGTTGTTAATATAGTCCAAGTGACTACAGTGGCTTAATCTTAAGTTTATAAAGCGACGAGAATACTTTTGTGCGAAAAAAACAAAAAACAAAACGGACTTTATTCCACTATTCATTTCCTTCTCTCTGGGCCTCGAGTGAGTTCACGTAGTGTTTTTGTGCAGCGCGTCAGTGTTGCACGTCACCACGTAGGCTCACTATTGGCCGACGCTGGTCATGTGTGTGACGCGCTGCGCAAAAACACTACGTGAACTCACTCGAGGCCCAGAGAGAAGGAAATGAATAGTGGAATAAAGTCGTTATTTTTGTTTAGTTTTTTAGCGCACAAAAATATTCTCGTCGCTTTATAAACTTAAGATTAAGCCACTGTAGTCACTTGGACTATATTAATGATCTCTTTAATAACTTTTTTGGGCCAGCAAGTTTCAGTCCCTTAGAAGCTTACGGAGGAGTGAGACAGCTCTCAGATTTTTCCGAAGATGAACGAAGGTCTTACGGGGTTGGAACAACATGAGGGTGAGTAATTACTGACAGAATTTTGATTTTTGGGTGAACTAACCCTTTAAGATAAACACCACATTTGTGTTTAATTTTTTGTTTGTATTGCTGAAGAGTGTTGAACTTTCTTGTTTGAACCATCGAACAAGGTTCTTTTGTCGTTACTTATATATATATATATATATATATTGTTAATTAAAGAGCAAATTAGTAATGTGTGCCTGTTGGTGGGTCCACAACACAGGGATGCACAGCAGCACACAAACATGCCAAATATTACAAAATAAAAAATATTAAAATGTAAAAAATTTATATTGTGTACATAAAGAAGATATGATGGAATCTGGCCTGTCCCGTAAATGGTCTGTTTGCGCGCTTTAACCTTGCGCACGAGCAGATCCATTTGCTCTCTGGAGATGCGTTTACTCTTTCCGCTTGCAAATCCCACCATGTAAATAGCGAATCTGCCATGGCGCCAGCGCAACTGGCTTTAAAGGGAATGGGAAATTACACTGATAGGTTTTTTGCACGTTACACCCAAAACACACCCATTACTCATTTAAGAGAATAGGGAAACCCTTTTAGACCATGCGACGGGCGCACCGACCATTTTTCCCGTTGTTAAACTAGCAAAAGTGGATTCGGACACTCCCTAAGTGCACTTGCGCCGTGTGCTGTAGACCATGCACATAGATCGTTAAAATAGGGCCAACAGTTTGGATTGACATTTCTGTTCTGGGCGAGAACTCCCTGTGCATCCATGCAGCCTTGCGTGGATAAGATGAGGGAGAGCAGCATTAACCCCCCTTAGGGTGAACAGAACAGAACCAACATAATGTATTGCAGATATCATTAATTCAATATTTTAATGTACAAGATAATTCGAGAATTTAGTCTAGTCCAAAGGGGAATCAGAATGGCAAATCCTGACTGGACGAGAGGAGCAGCTGGGGAACGGGTAATTAGCTCCTGAGAAACAAGATTGTTGTTGATAATACTGAAGGAGCTTAAATATGTGGATGCTGTGAAAGGTGTCGTATTCCTATAGGTAGACATGGAGAAGCTGAGAGTCAGCTGATGCAAGCTTTACTAATGTGACTTGCCAGAACTGACACTACTCTTGATTTTGGCCAAATGAAATTGACAACTGTGAACCCGTTCATTTGATGTGATTTTCTTCTTTTTGTCTGTGGTTTAGTAACAAAGGGCAAAAGACCACAGTAAATATTGGTGCAGAATTTACACGGTGGGAAGCTCTAAAAGCACAGAAGCAATTGAAGAGTGATGAGGAACTGGCATCTTTTCTTCTCAACAGGTGAGAACACAATATACCACAGCTTACCATTCACTTCCAACTTAAATGGATCTATGTTGTCAAAATGTAATTAGGTTTATTTTTTCAGATGTAATAATAAGCCATGATATGTAACATGGTTTTTCAATATAATGTACTTGTGCCTTTTGAATCAAACTGACTGTGTGCAGTGATCCATGTAAATATAAATCACACTGACAATTTTTGAAAGTTAAATTCAGCACCTTGCAATGAATCATAAATTTCAGTCATCAGGGTCAAATGGAATATACTGTATATGCATAGTCTATTATTACTACCAAGAGGATAGTGCCCCCACAAAACTCTGCTCTTTCTTGTAACTGAGCCAATAGTATGGATTGAAATGCAAAAGAAATCACATTTATTTTGCTTCCAGGGTTCAATACGAGAAATCTGACTCGGATTTCAAGAATTACCACTTCCGCAGAGATTTCAAAAAAAATCTCCTCTGGATATTCAAGGTAAGTAAAAAACAGGTTATTGAACAAATTTAAAACTGTATTTAATTCTTATTTTTAAACTTAAAACATAAATAGAATCATGCTAACTGATGTTCTAACAATCCCTAATTTTCAAATCTCAACTCAAAAATAAGTCAAACTCATGACTTATTAATGGCAGTGAATAAAAAAACACATGAACTGAGATACCAAGAAATCATGTTGATAATTGGATTTGATCCATACCAGGTAATAATAATGTAATAATATTGTTATATTATATCGGCAAAACAGATTTGGCAAACGCTCCAGTGCATATTTGCATTTCCGCTCTGGAGAACGTCAAACGTATCTATTTACAATGTGTTTTTTGCAGCAGTGAGCAATGTAGCCATTCACAGACATTGTTGTTGATCTCATGAACACAATGGTCAATCAGAGGTGTTTAAGTTAGTCAGATTCCACTCACCGCTCAAAACGCCAGAGTTTTATTCAGTGCTGAGTTATGCAGGATTGCGAAACCTCTCATTAACAAACAAGGTGTAGACACGGTGTACAGTAAGTTAGAGATTTATTGTGTTGCATATAATCTTAAATGTCCCTCTGTAGCCTACACTACTATGGTGGAGCCGTTGCTCAGCCTTCATCTGCACTTTAACAAAATACCCTCAATAATTTCAGAAGCACCGTCAGTTATTTGATTCTGGAACCGGGCCTGCTGTTTGTGTTTTTGTATTCACCACGACTTTACCTCAAGTATGGTCAATGCTGTCAAACTAAATGAGTGACTTTTATTGTTGCTTGTCTGTAATTTGTGCTACAAGTAAAATGTTTCAATTTTTACATTTTAAATGTATTTGACAAGGGTATAGGATTTGGTTACTTTTTTTGGTCTGCCCCTTATTTTTTCTTGCTTTGTTTTTAGGATCTTGAGAACAAAATGACCATATTTCTGAAGAATGAGCTGGAAAAGTTTAAGAAAATACTAAAAAGAGAGAACACTCAATACTTTGTGCAGGACTTTTTAGAGGAAATGCGTGATATTAAAGAATCAGCTCTTGATATGACACTCTACTTCTTGAGAGATATGAAGCAAGTTGGGCTGCAGATGCTCTACAAGGTAAGAGTGTCATGGGCATAACAATTTGTCATTGTCACTTATAAAATGTACAAGAGAAAATTATGCATATCTGTTTTTTATTATCATTTGTGTGTAGATGAGCTGGTCCTTATTCATCAACGACCACTAAAATCAAACCTGAAGAAGAAGCATCAATCTGTATCTGAAGGAATTGCAAAGCACGGTGACTCCAAGCTTCTGAATAACATCTACACAGATCTCTATATGACTCAGGGTGCTAATAAACAAGTCAATACAGAACATGAAGTAAGACAGATTCAGGCTGCTGCCAGGCGGCAAGAATCACAAGAGATACCAGTTGAATGCAAAAATTTGTTTGAAGCACCTGAACAAGACAAGGAGATCAGAACTGTACTGACAAAAGGAGTTGCTGGCATCGGAAAATCCATTTCTGTGCAAAAGTTTATTGTGGATTGGGCTGAAGGAAAAGAAAATCAGGATATTACTTTCATATTTCCTCTTGCATTTCGAGAGATGAACTTAAAGGAGAAAGAAAAACAAAGCTTAACAAGTCTTATAAGGTTTTTTTTTCCAGAGATAAAAGGACTGAACCTTGCAAGAAATGATAAATTCAAAGTCCTGTTCATCCTTGATGGATTGGATGAATGTCGTCTTCCTCTAAACTTTGATGGTAATGAGACGTGGCGTGATGTATCATCACCAGCCTCTCTGGATGTTCTCCTGACGAACCTCATCAAGGGAAATCTGGTTCCTTCTGCTCTCTCTGGATCACCACCAGACCAGCAGCTGCCAGTAAGATTCCTCCTGAATGTATCGACCGTGTGACAGAAGTACAAGGATTCAATGATGCACAAAAGAAGGAGGAATACTTCAGAAAAAGATTCACGGATATGGATCTGGCCAATGAAATCATTGACAATGTTAAACAATCAAAGAGTCTCTTTATCATGTGCTACATCCCGGTCTTCTGCTGGATTTCAGCCACTGTTCTCCAGAACATTTTGGAAGAGAAAAGAAATATGACAATCAGTCTGATGAAGCCTCTAAAACACTGCAGGAATCAAATACTGAAGACACTCCCAAGACTCTGACACAAATGTATACACACTTTCTACGCTTTCAGATCCAGCAGAGCAGACGAAAGTATGATGGAGAATACACACCAGATGTTTCCTGGGATAAAGATGCCATCCTTTCACTGGGGAATCTGGCATTTCATCAGCTGCAAAGAAACAACCTGCTCTTCTATGACACAGACCTGGAATCATGTGGTATTGATGCCTCTAAAGCATCAGTGTACTCAGGCATGTGTACCCAGATCTTTAAGGAGGAAAAAGGGATCATTCTTGGTACCACTTTCTGCTTTGTTCACTTGAGCATTCAAGAGTTTATTGCTGCCCTTTATGCACATCTGTTTCTAGACATAAACAAGAAAAGTGTGTTCGTTCAAGAGTCTGCAGAACAGGAGAACAAAAATAAAACCATGATTGATTTGCTCAAGACTGCAGTGGACAAGGCGCTCGAGAGTGAAACTGGACACCTAGACCTTTTCCTTCGATTCCTCCTCGGTCTGTCACTCCAGACCAATCGTCCACTCTTACGAGGTCTATTGACACAGCAAGAAGACAATGACCAGAGCAAAAAGGAAATGGTTCAGTACATCAAAGAAAAATTAGATAAGAATCTGTCTCCAGAAAGATCCATCAATCTGTTCTACTGTCTGAATGAGCTGAATGATCAAACTCTGGTGAAAGAGATTCAGACTCAACTTAGAGAAGGAAGTCGTCATCTGCTGATCTTTCACCTGCCCAGTGGTCTGCTGTGGCCTTTGTGTTGTTGACATCAGACGAGGAGATGGAGGAGTTTGATCTTCAGAAATTCAAGAAATCAGACGAGTGTCTCTTTAGACTGTTGGAAGTTGTGAAAATCTCCAAAAGAGCTCTGTAAGTCATTTAAAGCAGAGGTCCTCGACCCGGCCCTTAAGGCCCACTGCCCTAAAATGTTTATATCCAACCTGCTTCATTTTGTGTTTTGCAAGTATCCCGAAGAGCCTGATTAGCTGCTTTAGGTGTATTAATTAGGGTGTAGTCCATGGGGCTGGGGTTTGTGGCTTGAGAGGTCTGTACAAGCCACTGGTTGGAGCTAAATTCTGCAGGACACTGGGCAGGTTAAAGACATTTGATAAAAAAAAAAAGGACTAAAAAGTAATAAAAAAAATTTAAAAAAAATTCGTATATAATTATTAATCATATACCAGGTACAAGTATATTGTAATGTCTGAAGTACAACCAACAAAGGAGGCTCCTTTTCTGAACTTTCAATTGTAACGCTGAACAAATGTAACCAGCCTAACTCACTATCTAGTTCCTCGACCGGGCTTTGGAACCCTGTGAATTAGCCCTTTGAATGCCGGTGCAAAATAAAAAAGCAATATCAGCAATAACGATTATAAAAAATCTGTGCGCTACACCATGAATGTTATTTAACATATTAATTTACAGTTTAATTATAACCATTATTGCTTAGTAAGATAGTTAAAATGTTTAAACTATGTTTAAGCATCTAGGGAATTCAGTTTTTCAAAAAAAAAAAAAAATTCAGAGGAACACAACATCATTCAAATTAAATTCTGCAAATATTCTGCAGTCTATGTAGTATGCTATGGAAGCCCGTTTCCGCCACGTTGAGTAAAAAAAAAAAGATTCTATAAGTCATAATAATGAGAAACTTTCTCATAATAATGACTTAACATCTCATAATAATGAGAAACTTTCTCATAATAATGACTTAACATCTCATAATAATGAGAAACTTTCTCATAATAATGACTTAACATCTCATAATAATGAGAAACTTTCTCATAATAATGACTTAACATCTCATAATAATGAGAAACTTTCTCATAATAATGACTTAACATCTCATAATAATGAGAAACTTTCTCATAATAATGACTTAACATCTCAAAATAATGAGAAACTTTCTTGAATGAGCTACACGCATCAAAAGAATGAGAAGAAATAAGGGCGATGATGTCATTAAAAAAATGACAAGTTATAGTGCTGCAGAGATATCAACCTGAATTAGCAATAGCATTACTAGCCACGGCCCGACAGGTGTTGTAATACCAGTTTCGGCCATGGGAGGCGGTATGCGAGCAACATAACCACCACCAGCCCAACTGCAATACACGAATAACTCGCACGGCTTGTGGACGTACTTGAACCTGATGTCAATCGTGTGGAAAATACAGTCCACTACTACATTTCAGTTCAGGGAGAGAGCGGAAGAATGGCTGAAGCCCTTGGCAAGAGACCCTTACCACCACCACACCCACCCGCTGCAGGGATAAAACGCGCTCGGAATCGCAAATAAAATCTGATAAAAAAAAGGAACAGAACCAGAGTAAACATTGGCACTGCTTTCCATCGCTGGAGACAACTAATGGCCATGAAAGAAATGAGGTTCGACTCCGAACTTGCAACATTTCTGTTTATTATAACAACCTATATTATGTTTATTAAATGGCTTTCTGAGGTAAATCTGACATAATTGTTCTCCAGCTATGTTATTGACCTCTTCACGCTGATAAAAAACACTGATTGGTAGATATTATGTATGAGGAATACATTTCGGTAAGTTGTAGCCTACTGTATCTTTCAACAGTGTTCGTGTTTTTTACTATTAGCTACTAGAGATGATCGGTTCACGTGCGCTAGGGATCTGTCACGTAACATTTACAAGCGCCAAAACGGTATTTATTGTTTGAATTGCGTAATAAAATTGACAGAATCTGAGAGCTGAAATTTTTTTTATATCATAACTAACCTGCTCTGTCTAGTCTGTCGGTCTCCATGTCCTCTTTGCTTCGGGATTTTTCTGTGCGCGAGAAAATTGATGTGTGTCGTGAGAGCGTGTGAAAAGTGTCAATTGCGTGTGTGTCACGGTGAATGCGTGATAGTTGGCAGCTCTGGTTACGTTGGTCAACATCAGCGAATGCTGTCTGTCAAATTAATGTAATTCAAACTAACGATAAAAATGTAATATGAACAAAATGAATATGAACATATTCACTGGTAAAGGTGAAGGGGAGTAGCTTGAAGATGTCATATTCATAGAGTAGACACACTTTCTGGAGGTATACTGCCCCCATCTGGTATGGAATGTGGAGTATGAATTGATTTTTTTTTACACATGGCACCTTTAAGTCATTATTATGAGAAAGTTCCTCATTATTATGACTTAAAGAATCTTTTTTTTTTTTACTCAATGTGGCGGAAACGGGCTTCCATAGTATGCACATCATTAGGGAGTATACTGAATTTGTTCTCTTAATATCACTGTCGTTATACATTTACCTTTTTTTTTTATATTTTTTTTTTTACTTTGAGCGTTTTACAATGTCCCGTCATAAATATCACTGTCGTTATTCATTTACCTTTTTTTTTTATATTTTTTTTTTTACGTTGAGCGTTTTACAATGTCCCGTCATTTTAGTGATTAAAATGCTGCGGCGGCTTTACAAATCTTAACATTTGTTCATATATCTTTGTTTTTCTTCTTTTGAGAGGTAATCTAAATATTTGGTAGCTAGGAAAACATTTACAATTCTATGGATGTTTTGCCCTCCAGACTCTGTGAGAATCATGTGACAGACTTTGAATACTTAGGTCACCCACATCAAATCATCATTAACTCCCAGATTCTCCACCACTACAGACTCATAAAGAAAGTTAAATCAAACTAAACTCCTTTTTATTAAAGATGAAATATATTTTATATAATCATGTTTGTTTGTTTTTATGTAGCAGTATGAGATAAGCTGTATTGTCAGTGGAAGCCCACCACGCTAGAGTATATTTATTGTTTGTCTAAATGGAATAAATGGAATTTTAAAAATAGTTGTACATAGCAAATCTATTGTTTGTATTAAATTTTACTTTGTAATTTAATAATTTCTAAATGATTTATTTTAGGTTAAACGATTGTGACTTAACAGACAAAAGCTGTTCAAGTCTGGCTAAAGCTCTCGAATCAGATAACAATCTGGAAGAGCTGAATATGAACAATAATAATCTACAGAGTTCAGGAGTAATTCATCTCTGCTCTGGACTGAAGAGTGTAAAGTGTAAATTGGAGATACTGAGGTAAGTTGTGTGGCAGCAGACAAAAGGTGTGATTTAGATATCTTTTACAAAGTTTGTGTATAAATAATAGATTTCAATAGCATCAGTTAATTAATATAAATTGGAATGACTACTAATTAGTTTACCACTATAATACAGTAGCTACTGTGTTTCAGAAAAAATATGGTTATTTTACATCTACTTCAGCTTGACGGATAAGGGGAGTTAATGGAAATTCACCATAACGAATTCATGAAACCTAATAAATTAAATATTGATTTACTAGTTGTAGATCTATCTGCTCTGCTTTTTCTATATTGGTGAAGCCACATGATTTATTACATAGCAAAATGTTTGTGGCAAGGTTTAAATTGAAATAGATGAATAAGAATCAGGAAAGATTTGATATCCAGTTAGCTAAGTAGACAAAATGCTAAAGGTCTGATAGATATGAGAGATGAAACTGAGACTGTAACGGAGGCCAGATAGTAAGAGCTTTGCAGTAAACCTAACTCCCTTGGCCTCAAGGGCGCTAGCAACTGCCTTCGCTAGCATGCCTCTCATTGATTGAAACAATTACATTGAAAAAACAATTTTTTTTCCAGGCTCAGCCAGTGTGCGATAACAGAGGAATGCTGTTCAGCTCTGGTTTCAGTTCTTAGTTCAGACTCCAGCAGTCTGAAGGATTTTGACCTAAGCAATAATAATCTTAAGGATTCAGGAGCGAAGCTGCTCTCTGATGGACTGAAAGAGAACTGTAAACTAGAGAAACTCAGGTGAGTTAATGTCTAACATATATGTTAGACTAACTCTGTCTAACACTGGCCATTTCGTTTGTCTCTATATTCAGTGATCAACTTTTGATTGAAATCTCTTTTCTGTAGACTCTCAGACTGCAGTATCACTGAAGAAGGCTATAAAGCTCTGGCTTCAGCTCTGAGATCAAACCCTTCACACCTGATAGAGCTGGATCTCAGAGGAAATGATCCTGGACAATCAGGAGTGAAGGAGCTCCTTGATGTACAACAGAAACCAGACTGTAAACTAACAATAAGGTGATACATGATGAAATAATACAAAATGAATGATATGCAGGCAATTTACTTGATAAAAGTACTGTAGCACTGAAATATTTCAATAAAAATAAATTTAAGATGAACAATTTCACACTTGTTCCATTAGAATCAAATGCTACATCAAGCTTAGTTAATAATTTAAATCAATTTGGTTGAATCTCCATTCTGCAGGTTTTTGGGTTCTGAAGCAGAGAAAGTCTGTCAGAATTTGACTAATGTTCTGGTGAAAACCTGTTACTCCTGAGAGAGCTGAATCTGAATGAATGTCAACTGGGACACTCAGGATTGAAGAAACTTGTTCCTGTATTGAAGGATAAACACTGTAAACTCAACAGACTGATGTAAGTTGTATTGTTGTTATGATGACAAGTTCAAGTGCTTTTAAACCTGCATTTTATTTATTATGTGAAAAGAGTGCTGAATGATTTGCTATATGTTTCTTTTGTATTTGCATCATCATTATCAATTGTCATTAAAGTAGTATCTAACACATATTTACTTGGGTAATACTGACCCTTAGTTTTCTCTTTATACAGTCTAAATAACACCCACGTAACAGAAGAAGATTGTAATGCTTTAGCCACAGCTTTAAATTTAAATCCTTCAAATCTGAAAGAGCTGGATCTAGGTTGGAGTATTCTCAGAGACTCAGGAATGAAGATCATCTCGTCTCTGTTTGCAAATGTAGAGTGCAGACTGGTGAAGCTGAAGTAAGTAAATCTAAATGTGTATTACAAATAGGGTTGCAAAGGGGCGGAAAATTTCCGGTAAATTTCCGGAAAGTTTACGGTAAATTTCCATGGGAAGTTAACCCTCTGATGGTCTATATTTATGTCTACACTCGTGTTTTTTGGGGTCTCCAGAGACCCCAGACAATAACATTTAATTTTGTAACAAGATAATAG
>FLSR01004873.1:410652-433050 GCA_900092035.1 Leuciscus waleckii
AATACATTTGTATGTGATATTTGCAATTTAAACATTTAATAAATATATTTCCCCATAATATCATCAAAACTTACTTCACTTTGTTTAGTCCACAGGCTCAAATGTGTGCCTTCAATAGTCTTGTGCTTTGGGCTTCTGTACATGTGATGGAGGCATGCACTGTGCCAGTAGTGGGTCTCAATAGCCATGCAGTAAGCAGTGTGCTATGTGCATGTGATTGAGGAATGGCATGGATATTCAAGTGTATTTGAATGGCATCTGTTTGTTTTAGTCAAGATTATGCTAAAATATACTTTCCTCAACTATATTTAAGTTCCCTATGAAGAGCAAACCCTCAACTTTGAAAATTCCCAGTTTAAATTCCTGTTAATTCCCTTAAATTCCCATTAATTCCCATGGAAAGTTTCCATCTTTGAAAATTCCCAGAATTTTGCAACCCTAATTACAAAGGCACAATATTTAATAAAAAAATATTTAGTCATATCTCATATGGATGTATAAAAGCAGTAGCAAAGTTATTGGTTGTATAATTGTATGCATAGCTTAGATTTGGATGTTATTACTTAGTTATCTTTGAGGTTAAATTACGTAGCGTTTAAACCCTATTGTAATTATACAAATTTCCAAGGATCAGCATTCTCACCAAAAAGTGATTGGGCAGACTAAATTGTAAGTTGTAGAGACTTGAAACTTTGAGGGATGGAAGTACTCACATCATCTACAACATCACCAAGGATCACTCCAATCATTCTAATGGTGCCGCTACAGCGATCAAGAGTACATAATGGTTTAGAACTCCTAAACCGTTCGTCACAGACTCAAGTGTATTATATCATTGTAATCCTTGGGTCAAGACAAACCTCACTCAAATGTTTATGTATTTTTTTTTTTTTTTTTTTTTAAACCTTTTTTTGGAACTTATCCTTAGTTTAAGCTACTTTTGTGAACTAGTCCTAGGTTTTTTGCCCTGTCACAACCAAACCAGTGCAATAATCTGTAGTCTCTGGAGTCTGACTGTCAATAATTATTGGCTTTCCCTCTTGAACGGAATGAGATAATTCCACCAAACTCAGTACACCCATGTACGGTCTCGGTCTGTGGTCACGAGAATAAGGACGCGGCAACTGGCCACTTAATGGCGCTA
The DNA here is from genome assembly GCA_900092035.1 of Leuciscus waleckii. NCBI lineage: Eukaryota > Metazoa > Chordata > Actinopteri > Cypriniformes > Leuciscidae > Leuciscus > Leuciscus waleckii. The sequence continues at coordinate 411,797 of FLSR01004873.1, forward strand.
TAAAAAAAATAAAAAAATAAAAAACACACACACACACACAAAGAGGGCTATAGCTGTGCAACCGTCTGTTTGATTGACTTGAAAACTGGCATGCTTGTCCAAGGTGCCGCGATTGTCTACGAGTACATTAACATATCTAAAAAAAAAACGTCCGCTGTCGGCCAATAAAGTTCGAGCGGCTGTCAGACAAGGTTAAAGGAGGCCGATGGGAACTAAACTCGCTGGGCCTGTTTGATTCACGGCCCTAGAGGGCTGTGAGAAATTCAAAAGAAATCGGCCCACGCCCACTTCATTCATACAATATTGTAGAACTCCTCATTCTGAGGAACTTTGCCTCTAGGACAACCACTGTTAATCAAATCTTTCATTAAATATTGGAGATCATTTCAAAAACCTACTTTCATGAACCAGTCCTATGTTTTTGGCTCTACCTTGATAACTGTGTAAACATGTATCTCCTTAGTAAATTGCCTGTTTTGGCTGTAAATGGTCTTTTCCATCAATGATCAGTGGTTACAGGCTTGCTAAAAAAACATAATACCTTTTTACGCATGTGCTTAAAGGCCTTAAAGCACTTGAACCCAGTTAATTGCTGCGTGAAGCTGTATTTTTCACATTGTTTCTACAGGTTTAATCGCATCTGTATTACTGAAGAAGGTTGTGCTGCTCTGGCGTCTGCTTTTAACTCAAACCCTTCAAACCTGGTAGAGCTGGATCTGAGTGAGAATAAAATAGGAGACACTGGAGTAACACAAGTCTCCACTCTACTGGGAAATTCACAGTGTACACTGCAGATACTCAGGTCTGAATTCAGTTCATGTAAACATGAATCAATAAAGTTGAAGCCTAAAGCTGGCCTGTAAAAAAGTTCAAGTGTTGGTAAACATACTATTTGGCGGGCACAATATGCCTGGAAACATTATACAACTATTGAAAAACATATTAATCTTTTTGAGGTGCTGGACATTATAAATGTCTCAATGGTGTAATGCTGATAATGAAATATTGTTTTTATTAAATGAGTAATTGGTTAAAGTCTTATTATTTAGACTTTCAGACTGCAGTATCACAGAAGAAGGTTATAAAGCTCTGGCTTCAGCTCTGAGATCAAACCCTCACACCTAATAGAGCTGGATCTCACAGGAAATGATCCTGGACGATCAGGAGTGAAGGAGCTCAGTGATTTACTACATAATTCGAAGTTTCAACTGAAGACACTGAGGTGAGTGTTTTTTAAACAATAAAGTCCAGTAGTTTTAAATCAGTTTTAGCTTAGTGTTTACATTTTAACCATCAAAAATTGGTTCATGGTGTCTTGGAAATGACTGAAGGCACTTTCACAATTTACTGTACGTCACTGACATTACTGGCCATTAAATGAACGTCTGTCTCCAGGTTTTTGGGTTCTGCTGCAGATGAAGCCTGTCAGTATGTGAGAGGAATTGTGGGTAAAAACCTGTTACTCCTGAGAGAGCTGAATCTGAGTGATTGTGAACTTGGAGACTCAAATGTGAAGAGTCACCTGATAGAGCTGGATCTGAGTGGGAATGTACTAGAAATTCAGGAATAATGAGTATCTGTCCTCTGCTGAAAAATACACAATGCAGATTGGAGAAACTCAAGTGTGTATTTTTATTCATCAACATTTCTGAATGTTAATATACATTTGTAAATGTCCCTTTTATCAGATTAACTGAAAATTAAAACTACAGTGACTTAAATTTAATATTTACTTTTTTCACCTCAGTTTTCTCTTCACTTCTTTTAAATATCGTAATCAATTGTGTATTTGAATAAACTATTAAATGTGGTTTAGTTCATGTTGTTGTAAGTTGTTTTTCAGAATGTATTTATAAGCCCACAACTAATGTCTGTCCAAACTTATTTTTGTTTTACAGACTTTCAGACTGCAGAATCACAGAAGAAGGTTATAAAGCTCTGGCTTCAGCTCTGAGATCAAACCCTTCACACCTGATAGAGCTGGATCTCACAGGAAATGATCCTGGACAATCAGGAGTGAAGCAGCTCCTTGATGTAGCACAAAAACCAGACTGTAAACTAACACCGATGTGAGTGTCTTAAAATTATATAGTGCAGTATTTTGAATTAACTCTATAAATTAAAGACCATCAGGTGATTACATTTAAAAAATATATTTATTAAAACTGCAAATTTAAAATATCCTTTCCATCACATAAAATTTGGGAAGGAACATAAGCATAAGCCATAAACACATTGGTTTAACATAGCATAGCAGAAGTGTTTAATCAGTTACCATACTTTAAGTGCACAAAGGAAATCTGTGAGTTTCCTTTTACCATAAACACTGTCTGTCCCTTTGAAACTGCATAAAATCAAATGTTTTATACAACTGTAATAAACATTTAAAATACTGTTGAATAACATCACTTAACATTACAATTTAACATAGTATTTCTGTGTAAAATAATGAAAAAATATATATTTAACCTCACATCTAACAACAATTAAATAAATAAATTGGTAATGTCTGTTAACTTTTAAAAATTAACATAAAAACTTCCTTCTAGTTTATTGTAAATGTTAGCCACTGGTAATATACCTAAAACGAATGTTGCTAGGATTAAAAAAATGTGCTCCAAAAGAACCGAAATCAGAATCTTGCACCTAGACACTAACCACGCACTATGTACATAAACTGCTGCAAAAGGCATTCAATTTTAAGATTATATGATATAAAATGATAATCTGCTTTGTTTAGATTTTTGAAAAGTCCTGCTGCACTGGAAGCGTGTGAGTATCTCACTAAAGTTCTGGGTAAAAGTCCATTATTACTGACAGAACTGATCTAAGTGAAGATAAACTAGGAGATCTGGATGGAGAGAAGCTCTCTGCTCTTTTGATGGACTCTCATAGCAAAGTGGAGAAAATGAAGTGAGTAAACATGATTTTATGCATTATAACTTTTCGGTTTACTCGCTCTAAAATACTGTAAGTCACATGTGTAAGCAGATACGAAGACCTGTTGATCTGATGTGTGTTGAACATGTGCTGAATAATAAATAATGCTGTTTTTGTGTTTAGGTTGAATAATTGTAAGCTGACAGAGGTAAACTGTTCAGTTCTAGTTACTGTTCTCTCTTCCAAAACCATCCTGAAAGAGATGAACCTGAACAACAGCCGTCTGCTGGACTCAGGAGTCAAAGAGATCTGTGAGGGACTGAAGAATCCTGTGTGTGAGCTGAAGATACTGAAGTGAGTACATTTCACTATCAGCTACACTCAACATCACAGCAATACTGTGAAAAGTTTTATCATGTGTCTTCATTGATGCTTTTTTTTTGTTTTGTTTTTTTTCAAGGCTCAGTAATTGTGATCTAACAGAGGAAAGCTGTTCAGCTCTTGCTTCAGTTATCAGTTCAGACTCCAGCAGTCTGAAGGATCTTGACCTGAGCAATAATAATCTGCAGGATTCAAGAGTAAAGCTGCTCTCTGATGGACTGAAGGAGAACTGTAAACTGGAGAAACTCAGGTGAGTTGATAATCTAACATATTAAATGTCTCTAGGTCTTTTGTCCTCGTATTTAGTTAAAATCTTTCTTCTGCAGACTTTCAGACTGAGTATCACAGAAGAAGGTTATAAAGCTCTGGCTTCAGCTCTGAGATCAAACCCTTCACACCTGATAGAGCTGGATCTGAGTGGGAATGTACTAGGAAATTCAGGAATAATGAGTATCTGTCCTCTGCTGAAAAATACACAATGCAGATTGGAGAAACTCAAGTGTGTATTTTTATTCATCAACATTTCTGAATGTTAATATACATTTGTAAATGTCCCTTTTATCAGATTAACTGAAAATTAAAATACAGTGACTTAAATTTAATATTTACTTTTTTCACCTCAGTTTTCTCTTCACTTCTTTTAAATATCGTAATCAATTGTGTATTTGAATAAACTATGTAAATGTGGTTTAGTTCATGTTGTTGTAAGTTGTTTTTCAGAATGTATTTATAAGCCCACAACTAATGTCTGTCCAAACTTATTTTTGTTTTACAGACTTTCAGACTGCAGAATCACAGAAGAAGGTTATAAAGCTCTGGCTTCAGCTCTGAGATCAAACCCTTCACACCTGATAGAGCTGGATCTCACAGGAAATGATCCTGGACAATCAGGAGTGAAGGAGCTCAATGATTTACTACAGGATACAAACTGTCAACTAAAACTAAGGTGAAATTAGATATATATATATTTTTTAAAAATGCATTACATCAAAGTATATTCAAGATAAACTTGAGCCTGGTCAGTATCTGGATGGGAGACCTCCTGGGAAAATTAGGCAGCTGCTGAACGAAAAGTTTGTGAGACCAGCTGGGGGCACTCACTCTGTGGTCTGTGTGGGTCCTAACGCTATACTATACTAGTGATGGGGACACTATACTGTAACAAGCACCATCCTTCAGATGAGACGTTAAACCGAGGTCCTGACTATCTGTGTTCATTAAAAAACCCAGGATGTCCTTCGAAAAAAGAGTATGGGTGTAACCCCGGCATCCTGGCCAAATTTGCCTGTTTTCCTCTGTCCATCATGGCCTACTGATCATCCCAATATATACTGATTGGCTTCATCACACTGTCTCCTCTCACCAATAAGCTGGTGTGTGATGGGCGTAGGGCTGGGCGATAAAACGGTATTGTTATTTATCGACGGTACACCATTGTAAGTAATGATATAAAAATGTTCTATATAGCGCTCAATATTTTTATTCAAAATTGCGCACTTCACTGGTGCGACCACCACAACCGTGCCTAACATCAAATGGCAAGCGTAATGAAAGTAGAACGAAACTGCGCTATTATTTTGTGCTTCACTGACCGTTTATCAGTTTGACCATCAATGTCAGTGCAGCTCGAGCCGATCTTCATCAAGCGACATTGTTACTACACAGCGCTAAGAGATCCAGTAAAGAAAGCATTTGAATTCGCCATAAGAAGTAATAACATGGCTGCGAGATCTACTGAGAAGCATTCACATTTCTCTGTTATTAACGGATCAAACTGCGTTGACGTTGAAACCAGGAGAAACATTGTGCCATGAATGAACTAGTTAAGTTATAGGCTTTTAATCCACAGATCTGCAACATTCACCATGGATTTAATGTAGTAACACTAACTGTAAGTTAACCATGGAAGTTTGGCATGAGTAAAATGCTTTCAAGTACGTCACACATCTTTTTCCAGCACTTCAAAACTCAAATATTATCATATTTAAATGTTATTTTTAATGTGATGACCAAAACATTATTTGTTCATCCTTCAGATATTGCCCCCATTTATAAAACTAAAAGTGTCAAGGTGTAAGAAAACTCGCACGCATTTAAAAATAAAAAAAAAATCAAGGAAATTTCTTTGGCATTTATTTATTTTTGCTGTATGTACTTAACCGTGACACCACTGTGTCGCATCGAACCGTGAATTTTGTGAACCATTACACCCCTACTTTTTACAGATGTTGATCTACCTCAAAGTTTACCTTGATTGTTCTACGATTACACTTTTACATTGCACACATTTTGTAACATTTTAAGTTCAAGAGTTTCTTTAACGCTTACTTTTTTATCTTAATATTAGACAAAAAGAAGATATTTTTGTTTACATTTTATTTTGACTGCTAAAACTAATATAATTTGTTGTTTGCCTTAATAATGTGGATTAATAAAATAAATAAAAACAGTGGTTTCAATTCCAACGTTTCTACTTGTCTTTAAAAAAAAAAGGTTATAAAAAATGTCAATTATCGATACCAAACGATATGAAACATTATATTGTGATAATTTGTTTTAGCTATATCGCACAGCCCTAGATGGGCATTCTGGTGCACTTAAGCTGCCGTCGCATCATCCAGGCGGTGCCCTTCTATGTAAAGCACTTGACAGTTTTTTATTAGAATCAAATGCAATTTTTCATTACACCAACTTTGGTTACTGAACTGAATCCTGCTTCATCTTCTCTTCTGCAGGTTTTTGGGTCCTGCTGCAGATGAAGCCTGTCAGTATGTGAATAGAGTAACAGGTAAAAACCCGTTACTCCTGGAAGAGCTTAATCTGAGTAGATGTAAACTAAACTCAAAGGAAGTAAGGCAGCTTGCTGATCTACTGCAGGATAAACACTGTAAACTGAAAATAATTCAGTGAGTATTTTACATGGTTTTCATATTTGTACTTTGCATTAAAAAGATATACCCAAAAATTAAATGACCCATGTACTCAACCTCAAGTTGTTCTAAACCTGTATGAGGTTCTTTATTCTGTTGAACATGAAGGAATGGTCCCCACTGTCTTTCATAATATAGAAAAAATACTATAGAAGTCAATGGGGACCAGTAACTGTTTGGTTACCCACATTCTTAAAAATATATTTTTTTGTTTTTAGCACAAGAAAGAAATGAATACAGATTTTAAACATCTTGAGAGCGAGTAATTGATGACAGAATTTTCATTTTTGGGTGAAATATCTCTTAAACGTGTTTTAAAATTATAACATTTGTTGTATATTGTATTTTAATGACTGGTTTAGATTAACGTATGTATTCATCTACATGTATTTATTCATCAAAGCGACAAGACACCCACTTCCGGACCAGGATGTACATGGGTCGCAGCAGTTATGAAAGTCTCGTTCATTTTCATGGGAGACATTGAGAAAAGCAGCAAAACTTTCACTAATGTAGCAGAGGCGGTGTGCAAATGGTGCTCATGCACGCTTCCTCTAGCACAGCTTTTGATTAAAAGTTTTTATCTAATCAAAAAGATTATTGAAAACCAATCGTAAAAAAAATCACTAAGCTCATATAGAGCTAAAAACATGTAGACAATTTTCATAATTGCATGATCCCCCTCATTTGTTCACTTTTGTCTGCATTATCAACTGTTATGATTGAACTTATTATTGTAATCTTACTAATATCTGATTTGATTTAAAGATAGGGTAGGCAATTTTTGAGCGGCTAGCAAGAGCAAGCTAGCTTTGAAAGCATGAGATCCCACCCTCCCTTCAGAGTATTTCTAAAGCCACGTCTCCTTCAAAACACATGAACGCACACAGCAGATTCTGCAAAGCATAACAAGATGAGAGACGGCGTTAAACTACTTCATGTCTCAAAGCACATAATATTTCAATAATAATAAACATCAGCAACTTAAAGAGCACTGACCTGTATCACCTGACTGCAGCAGATTCATTTCAGCATTGATAGTGTTGACATTGAAACGCATAAATTCGAGAAACAAACCACTCTGAGTTTAATGCCACCGGTTTCCATCTCTACCAAACAGTAGTTATGGTGTGAACGCAGCATAAGCTGGTTGTTTTGGTTCAAGAGGAACTGTAAAAGGTTGCTGCTGTTTCGTTTGCGGTGCTCGAGTCGGTGACTGACGTCTGTTAAACTCTGCATAGCATGAAGCACGCTGATGATGAGTGATGTCTGCGCGAGCAGGTGCGCGGAGGAATGAAAATATGTTGACAGGCAGGCAGGACATCGTTCAGACTGAATGCAATGTATATAATATATTTAGACCACTTAACTTAATGATTGCTCTCAGGATGTGAAGAGACTTTCAACCAGCATTGCAAAAAAAAAAAATTATAATCTGGAACAAATTGCCTACCCTGCCTTAAAGTAATTCATATATTACTTAGGCTTTGTTAATATTAATTATTGTATTTATAAATACAAATTTTAACGTTTGACGTTGCTGATTGTGACTATGGCAACATCTCCAAAACCATAATGTGAGCACCGCCTCGACTGCAGAAAAAACTTTGTGGCAGCCGCGCAACAATTCCACCGCTTGCTGCGTCCTGTGAGAAAGATCCTTTAAACCGAAAATCAAATGACCCCAACACAAATCAAATTCAGGGCCCCCAAATAACTAATTGCCACTCACTTTGTTATTCTGGCACAGACTTTGGTACAAATTATGTTAATTATGATCAGAAACAGTTTAGCCAGTTACATTTAAGGTTTACAATCTTTTCTGTCTTTGTTTTGTTTCTCTTCAGGCTGAATAATAACAGTATTACAGCAGAAGGTTGTGCTGCTCTGACTTCAGCGTTTAATTCAAACCCTTCAAACCTGATAGAGCTGGATCTGAGTGGAAATAAACTAGGAAACTCAGGAATTAACAATATCTGTCGGCTGTTGGAAAACCCACAATGCAGATTAGAGAAACTGAAGTATTTATTTTAATTAATCTATTTCTTCATATTAATATTCATCTGTAAATGTCCATTTGATTAGATTAACTGAAAAGGCTAAAAAGGCTATACTTACATAAGCTATATTTAATATTGTAAGAAATATTTAGAAATTTTAATTAAGTGTATGTTAAGACATTTGTTGTATGTATATCTCTGGGGTGAAACTTTTTGCAAATAGGCACATTCTTCTACATTCTATGGCAAATTTTTTTTTTTTTTCTAAATAGGTTTTATTTGTAATATCCTAGAACATGCAGTACCTAATATAAGCCTCTTTTCATACAGACTTTCAGACTGCAGTATCACAGAAAACAGTTTTAAGATTTTGACTTCCTCTCTGAAATCAAACTCACACCTGAAAGAGCTGGAACTGAAAGGAAATGATCCTGGACGATCAGGAGTGAAGATGTTTACTGATATGTTGTGGAGTGGATTGTCTAAATTAAAGATCAGGTGAGAAAAGCCTTCAAATATTGAAAATAAGCCACAGTCATGGAATCAGGAGAGTTAAGAAGATTTAAGAGTGCTAAAAAGACAAATAAGATGGTATAAAATTGTAAAGAGTAATTTGCTGAATTGCAATTCAAAGATTTTCAACACAAGATGTTTTCTCTACTGTGTGACACATTTTGAACTAGAACTAAGTTTTAGAACTATGTAAAAACATAAATTATTACATAATTTTGACATTGCTTATTTATTTCCTGTTTATTTTCATAATAAGACTTCTACCCTTCATACTACACACTTTACTACATGTTAATACTGATCTGCACACATAAAGAGGATGGATGATGTAAAATGTATAAATTATAAGAAAAATTTCTAATCTAGATTTTTTTTTTTCTACATTCTGTAGCTTTTTGAAAAATGCTGCTGCAGAGGACGCGTGCAAGTATCTAACTGAAGTTCTAAAAACAGATCCCTTACAGCTGACAGAACTGGATCTGAGCGGAATTGAACTAGGAGATAAACATTGGAAGAATCTATCTGAATTTCTGGTGGACTCTTATTGCAAAGTGGATAAAATAAAGTGAGTAAACATGATTTTGTACATTGTAACTTCACAATGTGGAGATTTACCGTAGCTCTGTGAAGTTTTGCAGGTGAAACAATGAACCAACCAACCAACCTTAACTGCTTTTCAAACATCCTTTTTATATGGATCATTTTATAATCTTGGAGAAATGTTATACAAAACTGACACTCCCAGAGTCAGTGCCTAATCCATTGTAGTTCTTTAGTTTTACTTTGCTAAGTTCTATATTAAGCTGATTCCCGTTGAAATTATTGGATTGTGTCACAAACGTTTGCTGAGCAACAGTAAATGTGGCCATGCCTTTGAGAATTGTATTTGTATATCCTTTTCTCAATACACATTGTTTCAAACCAGCTTTACAGAAAATCTGTCCGTTTTTAACAGTGAGGTATTGAAGAACAAAAAGCCTTCATATAGGAATCATACACAGCTGGGGAAGCCCATCCTCCTCTGGCACAAATGAATGTCCTTATGACACAAATAAATAGCTGTAAAGTTATGCAGGTCATGTGATTCATTAAACAGGCAAAATGAGGCCTATAGGAGCTGATGGAGATGGAGATGGTCATGGAGAAATTTAAGTCTCAACTCTAAGTATGAGAGATGCTGAGACAGACAAGGAAAGCAACATGAAAATGATTTTTAGGCAGATATTAACATAGACATCTGTAATGGTTCCATCACATATTAATTAGTGAATAAATCAGTTTGTAAAAAAAGCAAAGTAAATAGTTGACTTTTGAGACGTCTCTAATTTATTTTTAAATGGAGGTTGTATATTGCCAGGTAGACCTTTCCAGAGTTTAAGTGCCAATTGCCAAAAGGTAATTTTTTTTGTGGACTCATTTTGTGATGATATTTTTAATACTACCTGTAGTTCAGAGTTTGTGACCTTGTGGCATTTATAAGTAGCAGTATTTTGTAATCAATGTGGAACTTAACAGGAACATAACTGTTGCTGAATTGAATTATAATTTGTTCTAATTCTAATAATTTAAGAGAATGAAATGTCTGGTCATCCAGTCTTTTAATATATTTAATGCATTCAGTTGACTTGGATAATTTTCTAATAATATTTCCATAGATAAGCATGTACAAGGAAAATGACCTAACACAGATCATTGCAGAACTCCATACTTTACTTGTGTTAGATGTCTCTTATTCACATTGATATATACAACATTTTAACTGTTGGACCAATAATCTTAATGTCTGTCTATGAATGCTAACATAATTTTCTATTTAACAATCTATTCAAGAGTAGTTTAGTGATTATCGGCTATAGTACAAGTGTTGTTGGTTTTGATGCAGTGATCAGTTTTTAGCTCTTCCTGTCCTTTTGAAGTGAAGGAATGTAATTGTTCTTGGGGGACAATATATATTTTATATTGGCATGCTTCTGTCGCAAGTGATAATGCAGGTGACAATAGGATAAAGAAATATAGTGGTTTGCATAGTTCATGTTTGTTGGTTGGATTCCGGTGACGTTCTTGTAGCCGCTGGAGGTTGTTGGCAAAGTCATGAGCCTTTCCTCTGTATAAATCAGCCCTCCTTTTGTGATGCTGTATTTCCAACTGTCACAATCCATTGTGTTTGTTTCTTTTTCATGGACTTTTAGTTTATAGATAATCAGTTTCTGTGTTTTCTTTCTGTTTTCTTCTGTTGTCATAGTTTCTCATTGATTACACACCGTTCCTTGTTTCACCATTAGTTTAATGTATATTATGCCTTCAGTTTCTGTCATTTATTAAGCACATTTGAGATGAGAAAAATGAGATGAGAACCAATCACTGGTGGTCACCGCAAGATGCATGCCGGGTAGAAATGTGTCCTAGTGCGGTCCGCCTTGCTCTGATGTCATGCTGACGTATGCCAAAAAACTCTTGCGACGGCGAGGCGCATGTGTCGGATTCTGCAGTCGTAAACAGTTGCTCTCCATCAACTTGCTGACGACACAGCTTAATGCTCATTCGTTTAAACAACAGTGATGTATTGTTCTCTTTTAAAATGTTTGAATTTTGGAACTGAAATTTTGAAACAACTGTCCGTCTTTGCCTGCACTTTTTTTCACTCCTTCCATCTCAGGCGAAGCACATTTCAAACGAGCCTATATATTGTCCAGTTTCTTCGCGTTTCATGCACACCATTTCATTGCCATCTCACATATTGGATTGTTCTTTTCTTTTATTAAATAGATTCACTGCTGTTTTAGATCCACTTCACCTGATCTTCTTCCCCAGCCAATGTGTGACAGCAAGAGTTTCTGAACTGCTACAAATTTTTGACACTGTCAGCCACATGTGTGAACATATATGAAAACCTGTTGAACTGATTGAATATTTTGAATATTTGCTTAAAACTAGAATAATAAATCAGGTCTTCCTGTTTAGGCTGAATAATTATGAGATGACAAAGAAAAGCTGTGCAGTTCTAGCTACTGTTCTCTCCAAAAATACCATCCTGGAAGAGATGGACCTGAACAACAGCCGTCTGCTGGACTAGGAGTCAAAGAGATCTGTGAAGGACTGAAGAAATCAAAGCTGAAGATACTGAAGTGAGTATATTTCATCATCAGCTACACAAACCAGATCTAGCTTTATTGTGTAGTATTATTCAGCACATATATCAGTGCCACAGTGACTCGGGCACACAGCGTTCAAAGGTAATTAAGAGATTAAAATTTTTTGGTTACCTCTGTTTTATTAAGATATTTAAATATTGGTTGTTGTTTTTCTAATAACAGTAGAGATTTAACTAAAAGCATACATAGATAAAAGCATGCATAGATAAAGATTTATCTAAAAGCATACAAAGGTATGGTCAATTGTCTTATGATGAAAATAGCAATCTCTCAGTATGATGCGAGTTTAACATTTTTCAAATTTAATTTGCAGTAATTTAAGAGAAAATACAGGATATGGATTTAATTTCAGTTAGTAACATCTCTAATTTTAAACAGATTGTGACATGTAGATTGTTACATGTATTATTACTGTTGTTGACAGTTAAAGATTTTGGTTATAAAATGTCCCGACCTCTAAGTAGTTTAAACGGAGCTGCTAGAAATTCACCACATGTTGCATTAATCCCCCAGTGATCGAGCCAGAGGTCACAGTGGCAAGGAATGAAAAACATCAAATATGGTTGTAGCAGGAGAAAAATACTTTGAAAGAAACCAGGCTACACCGGGGGAGCCACTTCTCCTCTGGCGTAACAATTAAAACAATATCAACTTAACAAATGATAACAAACAAGTGTCTTTGAGGCTTGTGGTTGGCATAGATTGTTTCAGATTTAACATGGCAGCAGTTCATCGAGTCTTTGACCTTACAACAGTGAGGCTCCTGGTGACCATTATTTAATAGTAATTCATTAATCAACTTAGAAATTAATGACATAATGTGGTTTACCATGTATCTGATAAGCGATTCAGCTAATTAATAAATTGGATCCACAATGTTAACTTTATTTCAATTTGTTTGTGTGTGTAGACTTTCAAATTGCAGTATCACAGAAGGAGGTATAAAGCTCTGGCTTCAGCTCTGAGATCAAACCCTTCACACCTAATAGAGCTGGATCTCACAGGAAATGATCCTGGACGATCAGGAGTGAAGGAGCTCAGTGATTTACTACATAATTCGAAGTTTCAACTGAAGACACTGAGGTGAGTGTTTTTTAAACAATAAAGTCCAGTAGTTTTAAATCAGTTTTAGCTTAGTGTTTACATTTTAACCATCAAAAATTGGTTCATGGTGTCTGGAAATGACTGAAGGCACTTTCACAATTTACTGTACGTCACTGACATTACTGGCCATTAAATGAACGTCTGTCTCCAGGTTTTTGGGTTCTGCTGCAGATGAAGCCTGTCAGTATGTGAGAGGAATTGTGGGTAAAAACCTGTTACTCCTGAGAGAGCTGAATCTGAGTGATTGTGAACTTGGAGACTCAAATGTGAAGAGTCTTGTTCCTTTGCTACAAGATAAACACTGTAAACTAAACACAATGATGTGAGTATTGTTTTCTTTTATTATTGTATATCTAAAGTATCTTACAGAAATCAGGTGACCATAACACAGTAATCCACAGTAATCACTGAATATTAGCATCTAATACTTTGTGTTTGTAAATTCTCTCTCTCATGTTCATCATTTTAGGCTGCGTAATTGTGGTCTAACAGAGGAAAGCTGTTCAGCTCTCGCTACAGTCCTGAGATCAAACTCCAGTCTGAAAGAGCTTGACATGAGCAACAATAATCTGCCGGATTCAGGAGTGAAGAAACTCCAGGACGGATTAGAAAATACAAACTGCACACTGGAGAAACTCAGGTGAGTTCAATGAACCACTGTTTATTTTTAATAATGAAATTATCTTCTGGTCTTATTAGTGAACTAAAGAAAAGAATATCTTGAATATCTTGAATTTAAAGACTGATGTTAAACATTGATCATACTATCCTTACTAATAGTGATATTAAAAAACATTTTAGGCTCAATATTAAGAAATGTGAATTGTGCAACAAAGAAGTACTCAGAATAAAGTTTAATTGTAATATTTATATCAGTAAGTCTCAAGCGATATGTCTGTAAATATGTTAATGGTTTGTAGTATACTGAGGGTGTTTTGAGTCCTCTTTAAAAGAACCAAACTCAGACTCCTTTAAGTAGACCAAGAGATGAACCAAATGAAAAAGGACCGTTCTCTTTATGTTCACACTGTTCCTGAAAGAGGACTCAGATCATTATTTGCTCCACTGAAGTAGAAATGTGGTCTCAGACCTCTTTGTGTTCATACTGTTGCTCTTTGGATCTAGTCCAGTTCAGTGTTTTGAGGGCGGACCCTATGGCCTTCAATATTGGATCCCATTCACTTACATTCGCATTGTATGTGCCTCACTAACCAAGATTTTTAAGATTGTAAAGATTATTATTATTATTATTATTATTATTAATTAGTAATGAAGTTACCCCCTCTCTCTCTCTCTCTCTCTCTCTCTCTCTCTCTCTCTCTCTCTCTGGTTGATTAATTCGAATTCATTAAAAAAATATTACAGGGCTATTTTATTTCACTTCAGAATTCTAGATCTGAACTGTCGATAAACGAAAATATAGGCTATATATATCTATATATCTGTTCTGTCAGATTTTGCACTGCAAAACATTCAACATGACAAAACAGTCATGACAGCTGTTCTCTAGTCTATGCTGGCAAATAATCATGACCAACTAACATGAATTATATAAATAATTTTAATAGCACTGCCATTCAAAACCAGGGTCTACCATAGTAAAACGATCGCCGAAAATCATTTTGGGCAGAAATTAATGTAAACACAGATATTGTTGACCAGTCCTGTCTAAAGTTAATGTAAATAGGTGGGCTGATATGGTCAAAAGATTGGATCTGTGCATTAAGACTTACAGACTTTTTTTTGTCTTCAGTCTGTGTAGATGCAGTATTACAGAGGAACAGTGTCTCATCCTGACTTCAGCTCTGAAATCAAACCCATCACACCTGAGAGAGCTGAACCTCAGTGAGAATAGACTACAAAACAGAGGAGTGAAAATCTTATGTGACGTACTGGAGGATTCACACTGTAAACTGGAGAGATTGAGGTGAGGAACATTCATATAGGCTTAAAGAGGCACAAAATGCTTAAAATCATATATATAGTTTAAACCAAAGCCTGGGGAAATTTTTTTTTGTATTTGAATGTCACATTTCTCTCAATATAGGTTAAGAGGCTGTAAAATGACAGATGAAGGTTGTTCTGCTGTGACTTCAGCTCTGAAATCAAACCTATCACACCTAAGAGAACTGGACCTGAGTGAGAATAAGCTAGGAGACTCTGGAGTGAAAAACCTCTGTGATCTACTGATGAACCCACAGTGCAAGCTGGAAAAACTAGGGTAAGTTACAATAGGCTTAAAAGCAGATCTGTGTTATTCAGTGTTTAGTTTAAAGTTGGTATACATTTTTATTTTATTTTTTTATTAGTGGATATTACTGCACTTATTGTGGATGAACCATAAAGTAATTTGCCCTTGTAATCTTTAGATAAAATTTTATCTTTCTGAGATATGCTCACTTGACGTTTATGACTTATACATAAATCAATGCACTTCACTTCCATTAAGCCCAACTGCATTCAGAGCTGCCTCCATTACAGTATACATTGCTCATTCTCCATCTAATCAACAACAGACAAAAATCAAGTCTCAAGTCCCTAATCTGTCCCAAGTATGGTGGAAGATAAAATATGCCCTGCATTTTATTTTTATTTTTTTCACAGCTTCACTCTGAAATATGCCATTATTCAGTGATAAAAAAATGCTAACTAAGCAAAATTTGTATTTGGGGATTGTAAATGACACTTCATTATTCATGACTTTCTCACATTTAAATTTTGAAAATAGTATATTTAAATTTTATTTTTTCTAATTAATTTATTATTTAAATGATTCATTTATAATTTTTTCTTAATATCTTAATCTACTGTACATTTGATGAAACCTATACTTCTTTTGTCTGTTTGTTGTATTAAGTGTGGGTTTAGGAATGCATTTTACTGAATTTGGCTCATTGTTCTTTCTCTTTCTGTCTTCAGTCTGTGTAAATGCAGTATTACAGAGAAACAGTGTCTCATCCTGACTTCAGCTCTGAAATCAAACCCATCACACCTGAGAGAACTGGACCTGAATGGGAATAAACTAGAAAACACAGGAGTGAATCATTTATGTGACGTACTGAAGGATTCACACTGTAAACTGGAGAGACTGAGGTGGGTAACATTCACATACAACAATTTAAACTAAGACACTTTATATACTTAATATTAGGTATGCACTGAATTGAAAATTCTGCGTCAAAACCGGAATAAAAAATTCAGGACTAAGTTTATGAGTTTATGGACATTGAACAGCTTTCTTAACGTAAAAGTAACATTAAGTGTATAGCCTACAAGCTGTTTTATTAACGTCTTTCCCCGGTTGAAACACCGATTGAGTGATTGCATGAGACTTATATGAGACAGGATTAATTTCAATAAAGTTGTAATGTATCTTTCAACATACCTTCTGGTGTTCACCCATGTTTATTTGTGCTGTAACTAATAGTAAAGAGGAGATGATCAGTTCATGTGCACTGGATCTGTGCTCCGCTTGAACTGAGGCGCTACAGCAATCTGTCACAGGGAATTAAGAGTGCCAAAACATCATTTATTTTTTGAATTTCGCAATAAAATCGACAGTATTTTAAAGTTGAGACTCGCTTCATATTAAAAGTAACAAAGCTTGTTGCCATTATTGGATGGCAGGCATGCTACAAATACAAAAAGTTAAATACAAAAGTTTTGTTCAAGCATAAACACAAAACAGCACAGACGCAAAGATTTTAGATATAGGAAACCATATCATTACTGATTTAAATGGAGAAAAAAAAGAAAAAAACATTAACATTGTCAATCCAGAGTTAGTGTCCAAACAGCTGACATGTTCACTGTTGTATCTTGTCTACGTTGTGTGCATGAAATAGACGCTGAACACAAAGCGTGCCATGGGAGAAGCACTAATTAAACATCTGTTTCAGTCACTGATTTAGGCCCTCCAAAACAGTTACGGTGCATCCCTACTTAATATCTCATGAAGCGTTCACATTGTTCACCTTAGATTTTTGTGATCTGGTCAAAGTAAGATGATCTCTCTTCTTCTGTCTGTTTGTCTCCTTCTAGCCTAAATGACTGTGGCATTACAGATGTTTCTTCTTTAACTCAGTCTTTGTCTAAAACAAATGCACTGCAGTTTTTAAAAGAGCTTGATCTGAGAAACAATAAGATAGATGACTCAGTGAAGCAGCTCAGTGACGTGATACAAGACTCAAACTGTAAACTGAGGTGAGTACATGTCTCTTTGTGGTATAAAATAGAGCTTTTCCCCTCTGATACTGCCTGCACAAACACAGCTTTATGGAACAATACCTGCTTTAATAATTGCTTTAGTAGAAAATTATTACAATTTCATATAACAACAACAAAAAACTTCTGCTAAAATCAGTACAAATGGGTTCGACTCAAGCATAGGAATCGATTCTCGTTATCTGAAATCGCTCACTTGTTTACTGATTCTGTGATCCCTATATAGTGCATGACAGGTGAGTGCACTGTATAAGCAAAGAGTGAACGAATGAAGCGAGGAATTCGGACACTTGTATTACAGAGAGCTGTCGCAGAAACTTTGTCACATACATTTATCCTACATGTAGTTTACTTTAGACATAGAAAGGTCAATAGCCTTGAGTTTATACATGCCTCCATGTCAGCTTTAGTTTAATTGATGTTATATGAATGCAATAAATATAGATTTGGTTTTCCATGGTTAACCTTGTGTTCATAATCATTAAACTAACCATAAATCATAAAAAAATCACATCAAGAATAAACACGTAAGTGTACATTGTTGTATGTATTTTTGTATGTATTGTATTTATTTTTAGTATCTTTAACTCTCCTGGACAACCTTTTAGACAATGATCGTGTGTGTTTAGCGCCATCACCTGACTATTATAATAAGATTTATTAAAGAATACCTTCTTTCTTGTTTATTTAATTCTGACATAATATTCGACCACGGCTGTTTTTCGTGACTTTTCCTTCTGTAAAATTAGGTTTCGCAACAGCTAGCAATGTTGATAGCTCATCAATTAAGTCATGAAGTCAAAAGTGTGCAGTTAACACACAAGGGGATTTTAAGGCTTCGGGGGGAAAATAAATAAATTAAGTGTTTAACGACTGCAATCTTGTATTATTCCTGACCCTGTTTTGATGTAAAGTAAATATAGTCGAGGACTCGACTCCATCGACTCCTGCGGTGGGGGTCGGGAGTCAGAGTCGACTACAAAAAACCTGGAATCGAAAACCCCTAACCACTACAAACACATTTAAACTAGAGGGCAAGCTTTACCTAGTGGAAAATGTTAACTTTTTTTAATTAACGTGTGTATTTGCTCCTTTTCATTTATCACATTTAAACACTCGTCAGCATTTTCTCCTTTACACTGACTCGCTAGAATTCATATCAATATAAATCATGTTTAAAACGCATTATATTTGAACAAATATTCTCATTCACTAAAAATAGTGCATAGTGTAAATTTTCTTGCAAATGTTCACAAACAAATTGTGTTTCATCAATTCGTCCTTAATTTTATTCTAAACATGAAAAAATGTGAGCATGTCTTCAGAGAGCATAATAAATGTGCTGAGAGTGAAGAAAGGCTGCAGAGGAGATCATTTGGGAGTGTTTTATGCAAATTATAACTTCTGGCATGCAGTCATTTATTCATATAGTATAATTTGCAACTTGTTTCCCCCATCACTGATTACTTTCTTTTCTGATTCCTCATTACAGCCTAGACAGGGAAGGCTGGATAAGCGCTGGTATAAATGCTGGTAAAAGGGTGAAACATTTTTTGGGTGGATTGCTTACATCTGAAATTCAGGAACCAGTGAAATCAACAGGAACAAACCCGTCATCATCAGGTGAAGATCCTCAGAAAAGCCTCACTATATTACTGTCTTTATTAGAATACATTAATGTGTCTGATGATGTAATGTCTGTACAGCAAAATCTAAAATATACCTTGTATATTCAAATATAAACTCTGAGAATACAAGCACAAAAAATAAACTCAATCTTTTTATGAGTTTTACATCTTTGAAAACAGCACTAGATAACACTTTTCAGCACTTACATTATGAACTCAGTGTGTTCATACACATGCATTTATCTGATAGAAAATTTAAATGGCATTGTTTTATATTATTTAAGTTTATTCTAGCTCTTATGTGTTACTATTTAAAATGCACACATTTGTTAAGAGATTCAGACTGCTAAATTAAATGATACAGCATTAGTAGAAACATGCAACTGATAGTGTTGTTTGTTTACAGGTGGACTACAGGAGGAAGAAGCTCAGTCTGTTCAGAGCTCAGACGGGTCCAAAAACCAGAAATCTGCCTCTTCAGTAAAGTCGAGGGAGGCAGTGTCTCCTCAAAAACCTGGAAGAGGAAATAATCCATATTACCAACATTAAAACTGCGCAGATTTTAAAATTTGACATTAAAATGTTTAAAAGTCACTCGTTTTTATAAAGTAACAGCGACATCCGCAGGTGAAGATACAAGCGCACCTCCTCTGTCCCCATTGACTTATCAGACAGCCTAATGCGTGTGGTGGGTTTAGTGGGGGGTAATTGAGAATGAATGGGGGAAAGTCACATTAGAGGAGGCAATATCTCCATGGCGTTATGATTGGATTTGATTGGTTCACGCAATAATCCCGCCACTTGTTTTGTGCAAGTTCTCATTGGCCTGAATTAAGAAAATGATGGCGTTAATGGGAAGACTAATTAAAAAGTAAGTAAACAACTCAGCCATTTCAATAACAATTTATGTTGTGTAAAAATCAAACTTGAAATGGTCTGAAAACTTGATGACTGTGGTTTGTTTTTAGTGAGCGGTCAGCTTGGGGAAATTAAAGGTACATCTTTGTGTCTTTGACCAGTTGTACAAGCTTGATGACGTTTTTTACGTGTGTATTTGCTCCTTTTTTCTCATTTTCTCCTTTACACTGACTCACTAGAACTCATATCAATATAAATCATGTTTAAAATGCATTATATTTTAACAAATATTCTCATTCACTAAAAATAGTGCATAGTGTTAATTCTTCTTGCAAACTTGTTTCACCCGTCACTGATTATTTTCTTTTCTGATTCCTCATTACAGTCTAGACAAGGAAAGCATGTTCTGGGCTGGTGTAAACTACGTTAGTGAATTCTTTACATCGAAAACAGCAGGAACAAACCCGTCATCATCAGGTGAGAGATCCTCAGAAGAGCCTCACTATATTACTGTCTTTATCAGAATACATTGATGATGTGACAGCTGTACAGCAAAATTTAAAATATACCTTATATATTCAAATATAAACTCTGAGAATACAAGCACAAAAAATAAACTCAATCTTTGTATGAGTTTTAAATCTTTGAAAAGAGCACTAACACTTTTCAGTACTTACATTATGAACTCAGTGTTCATACATATGTCTTTATCTGATTTTATCAGAAAATTTAAATGGCATTGTTTTATATTATTTAAGTTTATATTAGCTCTTATGTATTACTATTTATAATGCAGACATGTGTTAAGAGATTCAGACGTTTAAATTAACTGATACAGCATTAGTGGACACATGCAACTGATGGTTTTGTTTGTTTACAGGTGGAATACCGGAGGAAGAAGGGCCTGCTCAGAGCTCAGACGGGTCCAAAAAACTGAAATCTGGCTCTTCAGGAAAGGCCTACAAACCCAGGGGCGTTTCCTCTGAGGAGTCAAGGGAGGCAGTGTCTCCTCAAAAAACCTGGAAGAGGAAATAATCCATATTACAAAAATTAAAACGGCGCAGATATTACAAAATGTGACATTAAAAAGTGTAAGTCACCCATTTTTATAAAGTAACAGCGACATCCACAGGTGAAGATACAAGCGCACCTCCTCTGTCCCCATTGACTTATCAGACAGCCTATACGTGTGGTGGGTTTAGTGGGGGGTAATTGAGAATGAATGGGGGAAAGTCACATTAGAGGAGGCAATGTCTCCATGGCGCTATGATTGGATATGATTGGATTTGATTGGTTCACACAATAAATCCCACCACTTGTTTTGTGCTAGTTCTCATCGGCCTGAATGAAGAAAATGATGGCGTTAATGAGAAGACTAATTTAAAAGTAAATAAACAACTCAGCAATTTCACCATTTATGTTATGTCAAAATCAAACTTGAAATGGTCTGAAAACTTGATGACTGTGGTTTGTTTTTAGTGAGCGGTCAGCTTGGGGAAATTAAAGGTACATCTTTGTGTCTTTGACCAGTGTGTACAAGCTTGATGACTGCTGAAAATAAGTCGATTATTAAAAAGAAAAGCT
>FLSR01004873.1:445665-455930 GCA_900092035.1 Leuciscus waleckii
ATAGTCTTTTGCTACTTGCTAGTCAGTGTCACATGGTTTAGGGGGAGGGACTTTCTCAAAGTTCAGAGCATTTGATTGGACAAGAATCACTGTAGCAGCAGATCATGAATATGTTTGGCTCGTGTTCTCAGAAGTGAATGTACATGTTAAATATTTATCATGTCAAAGGAGTTCACTAGCATAAATGAGCTCTGAGCTGATAGATAAGAACTAAAAGCCACAAAACTAATATTTTAATGGCATTGGGTTTTTAATATATCAACTTTGATTCTTTTTGTCTTATTTGTCATATATTTCATTATTTGAGAGTGCGTCATGTTGTTCACGGCTGATTTCTTGGTTCTCTCTTCACTCCTCTTGTCTCTGTACATTTACTTCTGCTTTTCTGAAACACCGTCCATCAAAGCTGAAGAAGTAATTCACACTGAGATCATTTATTCACATTCATCACTCCATAGATTCTGAGAAGATGAGCTTATATTTCCTGTAATGAGTCGATGTTTCCAATAGTAATAAAGTATTGTCATATTTTCATGGTCCAGTGTAACTGATAAAACAATATTTTCATAAGTACACTCTAAAAAGAGTTGTGTTAAAAATGGCACATGTTGTGTCAGTTTTAACCAGAGGTGTATAGTCCAGGGGTCAGAAAGTAAAAGTCCTGCCATATGTTTATTCCACCCATGAACTCAGCAGCTGATTTCACTAATTAGTTCTCTCTCCTGCTGAATTAGCAAATCCAGGTGATTGGAACAAAATACTGAGGAGGACTTTTACTTTCTGAACCTGGACTTTACACCTCTGCATGCAAGCCACATGTCAGCCAAGAGCAAAGAGATAAACCAGAACTGGACCTTATCGTAGCCAAAAAATCTGTGTATATTAAATATGGAGTAATTTCAGCCACAATCTTAGATGAAATCAAATGAAGACAAGAGACATTAAATCTGTGAAGATCTCAGCAGAGGAGGATTAAACAACTCCACAAACAGCATTACCAGCTTCACTTATTACTAACCAGACTGACTTTATTTCTGTCACACGTCTACAGAAGTTTTTATTGAGAATTAACAGAGGTTTAACTCTGTTTCATTTGTAGTCACCATTACAGTGATTAGTGTTTCCATTATTTGGTCTCTTAACTCTTATTATATCTTGTGTCTTTTTTTGGCTGCTGTGACAGAGTGTTTGTCAAACACATTTGCAGCAGCAAAGAAATGATTGAATACCAATTTACTCATTTAGGCTCACAATAAGCAGATTACATAATTATACCATGAAAAAAATAAATAAATACAGTACCAGTCAAAAGTTTGGAAACATTACTATTTTTAATGTTTTTGAAAGAAGTCTCTTATGCTCATCAAAACAAACAAACAAAAAAAACAGTAATATTATGAAATATTATTACAATTTAAAATAATGGTTCTCTTTTTTAATATATTTTAAAATGTAATTTATTTTTGTGATGCAAAGCTGAATTTTCATCAGCAAGTACTCCAGTCTTTGGTGTCTTATGATCCTTCAGAAATCATTCTAATATGATGATTTGATACTCAGTTATTATCAATGATGGAAACAGTTGTGCTGTTTAATATATATTTTTTGAAATACTTTTTTCAGGATTCATTGATGAGTAAAACGTTAACAGCATTTATTCATAAAAACAGCATTTATTCAAAATAAAAACATTTCTAACAATATAAATCGTTACCATCACCTTTTATCAATTTAACGCATCCTTGTTGAATTAAAGTACTAATTTCTTAAAAAAAAAAAAGTTATTGTTCCCAAACTTTTGAACGGTAGTGTATATTGTTACAAAAGATTTCTATTCTAAATAAATACAGTTCTTTTTAACTTTTTATTCATCAAATAATCCTGAAAAAAGTATCTCAGGTTATAAAAAAAATATTAAGCAGCACAACTGTTTCCAACATTGATCATAAATCAGCATATTAGAATGATTTCTGAAGGATCATAAGACACCAAAGACTGGAGTACTTGCTGATGAAAATTCAGCTTTGCATCACAAAAATAAATTACAATTTAAAGTATATTAAAAAAGAGAACCATTATTTTAAATTGTAACAATATTTCATAATATAACTGTTTTTTTTTTTTTTTTAACTGCAGGCTTGATGAGCAGAAGAGACTTCTTTCAAAAACATTAAAAATAGTAATGTTTCCAAACTTTTGACTGGTACTGTATGTCTTTAAAACTTGAGTTTAAAGTTTTTTAGGATGGGGTCCCTCACACTAGGATGATCACATTTTGGGGTCCATGGAAATTCGAAAGATTACCCTAATATGCCTTCAACACATATTGAAACAAGAAACTATAACTTGAGAAATTATAAAACGTTAAATTATATTAAAAAATACATTAAACTTACTCTGTTTGTAAATGAAAAATATATGTGCTGGAAATTAACAAATTACAGTCCAGCACGAGTATTGGGATATTTCATAATTTTCTGATTTATTTTTTGTTCCTCTACTTTCTCAATATTCAAGGAAACTTCATTAGACAGCTCTGTCTGCACTGAAAGTCATTTGAGTAATGAAGAACGAGATGATTTCGTTTGTATTTCACCATCCAAGAAGGTTTGGTCTTAGTCATGTAAATCAATTGTAAATGCTCTGTGCCCTAAACAAGTTGATTGTGTACTCTTTTTTTTTTTTTCAATTGTATTTATGTAATAACTTGCCAGTCGAAGATTTGTTTGCTCCTCTGTTCTATTTTGAATGTCCAGGAACCTTCACTGATTACACCTCCTCAGCCACAAGACAGCAATGACGACAGAGACAGTCCAGTGACTGGTGCACCCTCTCGCAAGGTCAATACTCTGTCATGATTTTACCATGCTGTGGAAAACCAATTAGCGTGTTGCTTATATTACCGTGATTACTAATTTATTTGATATTTCTGTTTTAATTCATCATCTTTTATTTGTATATTCTATTACATAGAGGTCATATATGGAGAGTTCTATCCAGATATCTGATTGTGATTTGAGTAATGAAGAAAAAGATGATTTTGTTTGCATTTCACCATCACAGAAGGTTTGGCAGGATTGTTGGCATTCTGCTTTATGCTGATGATGTAGCGTTATTGGCTGAAAATGAAGAGGATCTACAGAAAATGTTACATGTTTTACAAAATTGGTGCTGTAGATGGAGACTTGTTATAAATCAAGCAAAAACGCAAATTATGCACTTCAGGAAGGGTGTTACTGTACGAAGTACAAAAGTTTTTACTTTTGGTAATACTGTTCTTGAGAATGCACCAGTATAAGTATTTAGGATTTGTATTTGATGAATTTATGTTGTTTGACAGAGTTAAAATCCTAGCTGCTGCAGCCAGTAGAGCCCTGGGTTCTGTGATAAACAAGTTAAAAATCTGTAAAGATCTTGGTTATGGTACGTTCTCCCAGTTGTATACTGCCTGTGTGTCCCCTGTGTTAAACTATGCTGCTGGGGTGTGGGGGGCCGTGCAGAGCCCAGCCTTGGACGCTGTAGAAAATCGTGCAATCCGCTGCTTTTTGGGGGTTCATAAGTTTGTCCCAGTGCTGGCAGCGCTGGGTGATATGGGCTGGGTTCCTGGTCCAGTCCAAAGGAAATGTGAAATGGTTAGGCTGTGGAATCGACTTGTTAATCTGCCTGAAAATAGAGTAACAAAAAAAGTTTTTCTGTGGAGTAAGAAGAAGTCCCCCTGGGCTGCAGAGCTCCAGACTGTTTTTGCTGATGTACAACTCCAGTACGTATTCTGTAATTCTTTGCCTTGTAGCGTCAATAATATCAGATCCAATTTGATGTCAAATTTTAAACATAAATGGCTGATTGGGATTATGGCGAAGCCAAAGCTAAGGACTTACTTTCAAATTAAAGATGTATATGAAACAGAGACAAGGCAAACTTGACAAGGAACCAACGATCTTTGGTGGCTCAGCTGCGAACCGGCATCCTTCCCTTGGCCTTAGAAACTGGCAGGTTCACTCAAACTCCTGAAGAGGACAGACTCTGTAGACTGTGTGAGGTAGGAGAGGTTGAAAATGAAACTCATTTTGTGTTATATTGTCCATGTTACGATGATTTTGTCACCGCCCCGGGGCGCCGGAATGGACCGGCCCACACCCCAGACGGACCTGCACCCCACCAGGAGGAGCCGACACCACAGGCACACCAATGAACGGACAAGAGACCAGAGAATAGATTTAAAAAGGGATATTTTTATTAAGTTAAAAAGTTCAAAGGGATGCTGAGCAGGTGGTTTCGTTGTGCAGGCCTGGACGGATTCGGAGTCCGCTGGACTCCGTACCACTCAATTGGTCACACAAGGGGGGCCGCTCTTCAGTGCGACTGCTTCTCGGTGGAATTCAGACAGAGAGAATGGGACTCGGTCGCTCACCGCTGTTCATTTACAGTATAAACCTGTAGGCTATTTTTGTTTTCTACGGTATATTACTGTTTTAATGAAAATGGTATGATACTGTCTGAATTACGCCTTTTTTTACAGCAAGGGCTAACAGTGTACGTTAAGGTTTTTAGTTGGAACTGATTGGGGAGCCAATAGAGATACATTAATGATTATATATAGGGGAATTTCATTTAATATTGATTATGGTTGTATGGCATATGGGTGGGCAGCATCTATTTTAAAGAATTTAGAAGTTGTTCAACGAAAGCATTAAGAATATGTGGAGGGGCAATGGGAACACCACCACTTAATGCACTCTTAATCGAAATGGAGGAAACTACATTGGAGTTGAGGAGAAATAAACTGTCTCTTTATTATTGGACTAAGTTACAACGTAAAGATTTTAGAAATCCTGCTAGAAGTTTATTGCAAGAACACTGGGAATTCCAGGGAAAGAATGGAAGGAAAAGAAAGACTATGATGAACTTTATAGATAAGAGGGCACGAGGAATGGGAGTGAAGTATTTGAAGATAGGACCAGTAGTGTGTTGGCCACCATGGTTTCTGTCAGAGCCTAGAGTAGATCTTGACATACTAGGCCAAATTAAGGAAACTGAAGGTGACCCTGTGATCATTGTTAACAATCATTTAAAAAGCAAGTGGACAGAGTATATGCAGATATATACAGATGGATCAGTGAACTTAATAAATAGAAAAGCAGCAATAGGAATAAGCATTTCACAGTAAAACATAAAGAATGGAAAACGACTGTCAGATAATGTGTCAGTTGATACTGCAGAGATTGTGGCTATTTTATGGGCCCTTGGGTGGGTGGAGAAAAAATAGTACTGGTAAAAGAATAATATGCTCAGAAAGTTTCTGATGTGACCGAGACTTCATCAGTGAATGTGTTGATGTCAAACCTCATGAAAGGAGATCTGCTTCCCTCTGCTCTCATCTGGATCACCTCCAGACCAGCAGCAGCCAATCAGATCCCCTGGAAATACATCAACCGTCTGACAGAAATTCAGGGATTCAATGAGCATCAGAAGGAGGAATATTTCACTCAGAGGATCAGTACAAGCATGTGATTATTTCTTCTTTATTGATATGTATATCACTGTTTTTGTTTTTTTGATGATTCCTTTGGGATGTGAATTCGATATTGTGAGCTGTTTATACCAAATGAGCGATTACAATCTGATGTGCTGTCTTATAGAGTGATGTTTATCATGTTAGATGATTGCTTGGTCCAATGTAATACCTTATTGGATTGTATATTCCTGGTGAAATGTTACTGACGATGATTTAGTTGGCTGCCTTTATATACTGTACCATTGGTTGTTTTTTATTGTGTATATATGCCCAGCCATTCTTGTTATTCACTATTTTTTTATTTTTTTATTATGCAAGTACAAAGAAAAAACAGAAATAGGACAACAAACAACTTGGTCAACCTGGTTTTCCATCCAAGTCCATATTAACCAGTACTAAACAATATCCTCTGTCCAATAGGGGAAGGGGAAAAAAACAACAACAAACAAACAAAAAAACACACACAATGCAAATTCCCCTTCACTTTATACATACAGCACTTTTTTCTTTTCTTTTCTTTTTTTACACACAAGACAAGGGACAATAGACAAGACAAACATGACAAACCATTTAGACACATTCCGGACAAGTTACAACACACAGGACAAGTCACACTAACAAAAACAAAACAAACTAATCAACCAAAGTAATAATAATAATCATGATGTCTCATTCACACATGCATACCCACACACACACACACACAAATTACACTGGTGGTGCTCCTTGAGGAAACTGTTGAGAGAAAAAAACAAAACAATAATAATTTAACATTGCCATGTTAGATTTACAAACAGAGAAAATAAAATACAAAATAAGTTAAGCAGAGCCAGCGTTGGGCTAATTACAGAGCGTCAAATATTAGTTTCCACAAAGAGTTGAACTGTTTTTGTTTATTTTTGTCCACTGACAGAGTTTTCTCAATGTTTAGGTAATATTTCATTACATTTTTCCATTTATCCAACCCTGGGGTATCTGTGTTTTTCCAGTTTTGTAACAACAGCTTCTTATAGACTAATGAAGCAAATATTAATTGCCATCCCATAGGATATTTCATTTTTGTTACATTGTGGAGTAAGCAGGCTTCTGGTGTAAATACAAAATTATGCTTACAGATGTTAGAGAGCCATCTCTCAATATTAAACCAGGTTCTCTTTACTTTTTCACAATACTAAAATGAATGAGTGAGAGAGTCACTACTACCGCACTTTATATCACAGTTCTCTTAAACCCAGTTTTTTAACTGCATATATTTAAATATCTCTGAATCTTTTCATTTAAATTGATCTTTCAGTGTATTAATGAGGATATATTATTTGAGCTAATAATATCCAATAATGTTTCAATACCTCCATTCATCCAAGTTTTCCACATTAATTTAGTAAATTTTAATATGTGTTGGAGTACCGATCTCCACCCCTAGAATCTGCTTGGTTTTTTTCCACATATTTAATGTACTATTGACAACAAAGTTATCAGTCTTTACTTTTTTTTTTGGAGAACAAGATGGATAATAAACTATTTGGTTGTAGTTGATGGTTTTCGATAACCAGCCATGGGTCTTCATTAGTATTATTAATAATACGATCAATATAAAACATCTGAGCTGCTATCTGATACAATTCCATATTAGGGAGGTTTAACCCTCCTTCCCGTTTGGAGCAAAACAATAGATTTCTTTTTATTCTTGGGGTTTTTCCAGCCCA
This sequence comes from Leuciscus waleckii, assembly GCA_900092035.1. Classification (NCBI taxonomy): domain Eukaryota; kingdom Metazoa; phylum Chordata; class Actinopteri; order Cypriniformes; family Leuciscidae; genus Leuciscus; species Leuciscus waleckii. Next base: position 452,887 of record FLSR01004873.1, read on the forward strand.
CATGAAAGATGTAATTATGGAATTTATTGGGAAAACAGCCTCTGAGTGTCGATTTTGAGCACTGTTCATTTACAGTATATTCCTGTAGGCTATTTTTGTTTTCTACGGTATATTACTGTTTTAATGGAAAATAGTATGATACTGTCAGAATTACGCCTTTTTTTACAGCAAGGGTTAACAGTGAAGTTTTAATTTAGTGCATTTTTACAATAAAACACTGTAGATTACAGTAAAGAACTGGCAAAAGTGTTGCCAGTATATTACTATAAAAAAACAAAAAAAAACTTGGTAAGGTCTAACAGTGTGTCGCTGTCTCGCGAGAAACTTTCTGAAAGACGTCTGAATAATGAACTGGAACTCAACACATACTTATCACACAAACATGAAACAAACATGAAAAGAAATCTTGAAATGTCTTTTAAATAAAACAATTCACATTTAAAACAAATATTCTCCTGAAAAGTAATTTGTAACTAAATAGATGTATAGTGTGGTGCAGTGTTACATTTGTGGTGTAATTGCAATTGACTCCACTAGATGGCTACCTTGTTTTTTACTACTGGGGGTTAACTGGGAATGAGTGAGGGTTATAGCCTACATGACCGGACTGGTGAGTAGCACACGCTGCTAGTGTTCAATAATAAATATCTAGTTCTGAGATACATCTCTATGTGTGTGTAGTTTATCAAAAGCACAACACGAGAAGGAACATTATACAGTTTATGTTAATGTGACCAAACCCACGCACAGAGTGCGCTGTTCATAAGATATTGTGTAGAGACGATCTAACGTTATTCGAAATGGCAAACGCCCCCAACAATGCCTTAAAAAGCATAGCGTTTTATCATCAGATTCATTCACTTTCCTGCGCGTTTGAAAGATGGCACGCTACACAGGTGAGGAAGCTATTCAATTCAACCTGTGTAGTACCGAAGAGATCCCAATTCCCTCAGAAGAAGAGCGACTTGATACAATCATGGATACAATTTCGGATGAGTAAGTTTGTATTTATATTCGTTGGACTATTTCCAGACTTGTCAGCCATTTATTCCTGTGATATAAATAATTACTCCAGTTTTTTAGTTTCACACGATCCTTCAGAAATCACTCTAATATGATGATTTGATGATCAAGAAATATTTCTGATTATTATGAATGTTGAAAACAGTTCCCACATAGCAACATTGTGTCGGCCCAGATCCGGCCCACATCTGGCACATGTGGAAAGATGATCTGGCCCACATGCAGCGTGGACTTACGGCACTTGGGTGGGCCACTACTGTTTGCCAGATCTGGGCCACAAGCAGGCCATAGCAATGCCACATGTCAGCCAAGAGCAAAGAAATAAACCAGAACTGGACCTTATCTGAGCCACAAAATCTGTGTATACTAAATATGGAGTCATCTCAGCCTTAATAAGCCTGTTAACAAGCAGAATCACTAAAGGAAAGAAGAGCACAGAAAAAGAGACAAGAAGAAACACAAGAACTACAACTGACTTCAGACACAGTCTAAGATGAAATCAACTGAAGAGAAAAGAAGACATTAAATCTGTGAAGATCTCAGCAGAGGAGGAATAAACAACTCCACAAACAGCATTACCAGCTTCACTTATTACTAACCAGACTGACTTTATTTCATTTCCGTTTGAATGAAAACAATAGTTGTATTTTAAAGTCACCATGATGGTGGTTAGCGTTTGCTTTAGTTGGACTCTTGACCCTTGACTCTTTAATATAAAAATTCTCTGGCTGCTATAATTATGTGTTTATAAAACACGTTTGTTGCAGCAAAAAAGCCAAGAGAAAAAGAGATCAGGTGATGTTGGCTGTTTATTGATGATGATGACTTTGTACAAATAGAGACATAGTTGTTAATACAAAATCTCGATTTTGCATTAATGTAGGCCAGAATTTGTGCGGATGAGGTGACACGCGTGCATTCATTGACTCGTTTCTGAGTCGATCCTATTTGATTCATTTGGATTTTGAGACTTTCATTTCGCGGGTTTCGCCTTGCACGTCCACACATAGATGTCTGAGAAAACCTGCTACCACTAGATGGCAGTATTCTGCTAAAACCATAGCCTACTGTCTATGGCTAAAACAGACAATGGCGGCGTAATCAAGCGTTCTTCCCCATTTAAGACGCTTAATGAGAGTGATATTGAAGCACCAAAATTAGTACACAATATAGGCCTACCTTATTAATAAAGAATACTTTATAGAGGCACACAGATTACATCAGATTATGAACAACACCCATAGAAAACCATTATAAAACGCTTAACGTGCAATAGCACGTTGCATGTTCAATAAGGTGTATTGGCTACTGAGTTTAAATATCACCGTCTTAAGCTTTTTCTTTATAATATGCTCTATGGGAGGAAAACTATATAGCCTACAGACAAGAGCCTGTATGAACGCAACGCGCGGCGTTTCACATTAATGGCATTTTCCTTCCTGAGCCTGGTAAAAAGAAAAAGCACATGAAATTCTGCAGTTGCGTTTAACTTTGCAAGTGAGAGCAACCGGTCCAAGAGCGCAGTGAAGTCATTTTTAGGTTTGATATTCGCCGCATTTTCTAAAGGGACCATCTGCAAATTCCACTCACAGTCAAAAAAATATAAACGTCCAGTCATTCATTCAAATTAACATACTTCCAGAGGTGGGAAATCCAGGGGCCAAAGAGTAGAAGTCCTGCCATATGTTTATTCCACCCATAAACTCAGTCTGATTTCACTAATTAGTTCTCTCTCCTGTCTGAATTAGTAAATCCAGATGATTGGAACAAAATACTGAGGAGGACTTTTACTTTCTGAACCTGGACTTTACACCTCTGCATAGCAATGCCACATGTCAGCCAAGAGCAAATAAATAAACCAGAACTGGACCTGTTATGGTAACTCGAATTAAACATCTCAATAAGGAGTTCTAACAGAAATAAAGTCAGTCTGGTTAGTAATAAGTGAAGCTGGTAATGCTGTTTGTGGAGTTGTTTAATCCTCCTCTGCTGAGATCTTCACAGATGAATGTCTTCTTTTC
>FLSR01004873.1:501429-546707 GCA_900092035.1 Leuciscus waleckii
CGCATTACGTAAGATCTCTCGGAAGGGAACGTACTCGGTTACTCACGTAAGCTCGGTACTCTCTAGAAGAGGGAAGGAGTACTGCGTATCTTGCCGTGCATGCACACGCTCTGGTTGCTTCGATGATGAAAAACCATATAATAGCTGCCTGCGAGCGATATTTATAGGCCTAGACCACGCCCATTTCGGCGGAACGTGACGCAGTGTGCGCGAAGTGCCCTGATTGGGTCTGACGTCACGCCCGGCCTCGCTCGATAGGCTGCTGCAGTTGCCGCAGAGCAGCCAATAGGCGCGCGAGCTGCCTCGCCTATGTCTGCATGCTGCCGCAACGCGTTTTGCATTATTACAGAATTAAGGATAATTTTTGGCTTCAATATCTCGCGGAAAAGGATTTTCCCCTAGCGTAAGATATCTTACGCAGTACGAGAGACCTCTCGTAAGAGAACGCTATTTATGTTTTTGAATTTGTTAAGAAAATGGTCCTATTTGAAATCTGAGACTTTGTTTCATATCAATAATAACAAAGCACAAAGATTATTGTGATTTATTGGATGGGATGCAGCGCTCAATGTTACATTCATTCATCAACTGAAAACAGGATGACTAATCGATTCTTGGGATTTAAGAATCGATATCGGTTCGTAAAAATGAGAATCGATTAAAATCGAGAAATCAATATTTTTTACCCAGCCCTAGTGTTTATAGCAGAGGGGGCGGAGCTTTAGATTCTAGAGAGCATTTGACTGGACAGGAGATGATGTGATCATATCACGGTGTTGTCATAAAAATCCCTGATCCATTTTAGCGGAAGTGAAAGACTGTAAGTTTTGAATGCTTATATCTCCTAAATGTGAGTTTTGTCATTGTTTTTAAACACACCAGCTTATTAATAACTTTAAGGATAACATATTCATACTAAAAGCTAAAAAACTTATTTTGATTTCAGGGGGCCTTTAAGTATCACATGGTTAGCTAACACTGGATTGTATTGAAATCCACAGTAAGTCAGATCTCCCGTGCGTGCTTGTAAGAAGAGCTGCAAATCGTAACTTGTCAGTCCGACACAAGGCAGTGCACCGGGTTCTGGAACAGAGCCATGACTGTTGCTCACAGGCTAAACAATATCTCATTCAGAGACTGAAGAAGCTCTACTGAAGATCCTTTCTTCAAACAGAAGACTTTTTAATATCAGTATCTCAGTATTGACTCTCTTGGGACCAGTTTTATTTTTCTAGGAGAGTATATTTACCCATATACTTATATTTAGGATATTTATTTATATATATCTTTTATATTTAATGAAATATCTGTTATGTTTTTTGGTCTGCCTACATAATTGATCAGTTTTTTTTATGTTCTATAATGTTTTGTCTAGTTTAGGCTGTTTCTACACGTCTACATGAATAAAGTTTGATCTATTCTTCCGTCTCGCACACGCAGGTCTCAGAGAAATCCCTCTCCGAGATGATCCTGTGCAGTCAGATGAGTTTTGCAGTGTTGTTCTGCATACTGTGGCTCGCCTCTCCCGCCGTCCTGCGCTTCGAATTCAAGGTGGCCTACGTGACCGAGCGCAACGTGTACATGTGCAGTGTGCGCAGGATCCGGGCTTCTGTGAGAAGATGAACTCCAGCGAGTTCAACAACTGTAAGGATCAGTCATCAGTGTTGCAAAGGGCCGAGAATCCCAGTCCGGTTCAGAAGAAGCATCTGACGGTGTTGTACACCTCGCCTCTGAATGTGGCCCTCCTGCTCAACAACTCTGAGGTCCGGCACCTGACGCTTGTCCAGTGCAAACCCGCCGACGACCAGCCCATCCCGGTGGAGTACTTCACCGTGCAGCGTTTGGAGACTCTAACGGTCCAATACCCGCTCTGGAGGCCTGGACAGAGTCACGACGTCGTCATAGGGAAGGACAGGGACGCTCCGAATCAAGAGGAGCCGAGAATCGCTGTCATTCATACCTCTGTGTTGACCGGGAAATCAGAGCTGAAGTCGTACACAGTCCAGACCAAAGTGGATCGCAGAGGCATGATGTCCTTCCCGGACATTCTTATGTCTCGCGTCGCGCTTTCGGAGATGAGGATATTCGTCACTTTTCTGTACTGAGAGAGGCATTTTTCATTCAAGTCCCCCTGTAGTGAAAATCAAGCTTTTAATGTTGTTTATATGTCTATGTGGTGTTTTTAATATGCAAACTATGTGAAAAATCATGAGTCAACACCATTGCTGAGTATTTTCCTCCTTTAAAGTCTCCTTAAAAAACGCGGTTTGAAATCGCTGGTGTTTCTGACATCACAAACTACCTTGTAACCAATCAGATCAACGTGTGATCGTCAACGAGTGGATCTCTGAGCTGAGTGAGTGAGTGGAGGCGGGGCTCATTTGCATATTATAGAACCGCGAATACTTAAATGAGGCAAGGGTGTCGAGTTACATTCAAGGGAAAAAAGTTTAAATGTGTCATTTTGATTCTCAAAGATGAGTTTTAAGGGATAAAATGATTGATTACAGGGGGACTTTCACTGCTTCATTGTACTGTAGATGTAACACAGTTTGCGGTCACTATAACACAAATAGCTGTTGTGCATAATTAGTCATGTATATACAGTTGGGCCAAAAATGATGTCCGGAGGGGATATTTGTTTTGAATGACCCTACAAGTTCGATTAAACCATCAAAATATAAGGAAAATATTTTCAATATGAGGGAAGAAAAAAACACTTGGTTAAGGTATTTATCACACACAATTATTGGGCAAAAAAAAGGGAAACTACAGCTATACAGGTTTTATTTTACTATGGAAATATGCATAGAAAAACAAAAAAGCATACATTGACTACAACATAATCAGTTATTTTGTTGGTTCTCTCTTGTTTCTGACAGCCTGGCCAGAAATTACATCCGCACAATTTGGCATGTTTTATTGCGTTGTCATCACAAATAAAACAATCAACTCCAACTATGCAATATGCTTACAAAATCTTTAACAAATTTTGAATAATATTTTAATAAAGGCACTGTCGGTTTTCCTAGGCCAGAAATCACTTTTGGCCAATACTGTACATAATACAATTACATTGTATGAATAATTATTACATACATTTCAAACACCAATTTTTTTATTTCAGAATCAATCATTATACAAACTTTATTATGATAAAAAAACAAAAACAAAGTCAGAACAAAATCATTTTCTGAGGATTGTAATGTGGGCTTTGCACATGCACTGCTGTTTTATTGAGGATTTAATTCTCTTTAGATGATTTGTATTTACAATAATTATGAAATAGAATAATATTGTAATTTAAAAAAAAATGTATTTATATAATAAAAAATAGCAAAGAATTGTGTGCTGCTGTTGTGCAAGACTCACGACCAGAGTCCCAGTCGGTATCGTTATGATTTCTGTAAACCAACTCAGGCTCATTGCAGAAACATGTCTCTGGCAACATTTCTGCAAAACCATTACGCTGCTTCTCGCACGTTTTGCGAAACTTTTAAAGTGAAATAATCAGTGCGTGGGCTAAAAGTGTGTTGAATTTTATCAGAAACAGATGCAGGTGGCAATGTTTTTATTACGTTGGTTTGTGGCAGTTTGGAAATGAAATGTCAGGTGAGTGGTTTGTGGCAGTTGGAAATGAAATGTCAGGTGAGTGGCACTAAAAGGTTAATACTTTGAAAATAACACTAAACCCTCTCCTAAACCATATATCCAAAATATACAATATACATGTTGCTTCAACATTTTAGCTTGATTAGCCTAAGTTTTGAAGCTGTCATATCGGGACTCAAGTGCAAAGCTGTAGGTCTATTAGGTGAGCTACTGAACAAATCATGTACTATAATGACTCAAGACGTTGTTCTGGTGTTTTATTTCAAGACATTTTCCAGGTTTCTTCCTTTAAATGCTAGTGCGTGTGTCTCATCCCAAGCCTCCAGCGCTAATTCCAAACTGTCATTTTAGAATTAGTGAATGGAGGAACTGAGGCTTGAGCTGTTGATAGTTATATGCTGATGACTAATGCTGTTATATATGAGAGAGAGAGAGAGAGAGAGAGAGAGAGAGAGAGAGAGAGAGAGAGAGAGAGAGGGAGATTAGATATCCCTTTCGAAGTCGATCTGCGACAAAATCAGATATACTCATTATAATCAGTGATGCTGTCAACACTAGATGCGGTGCGACACAACAGCTTACTCCCTCCGGCAGGCCCGCATATGGGGAGTTGCTCCCACACCACGGACAGGTTGAATTTTACTCATTGTGGAAACTGTGGTTCCTAATTATTGAGATCCAACATTTTCCTCACATTTCAAGATGAAAAGAGAAACATTTCAGGTGAAGGATAATCCACTTCTTACCTCCGAGACTGTGTTAATATCTAGTATATTACCTTATTATTTTTTTATTGTGAATTAGGCTTATCATTATTGCTATCACTGTTGATATTTACTTGGACCCATTGTGCGAGCTGTCTCTTTAATACCGCATGGTTTACATGTTGCTGCTGATTGGACTGACATTTTTGACACACCCACCAAACAAGAGAAGACGCATCTCAAACCCCGTTGCACATGGTTTCCAGGAAACATGCCGTTCAACCAACCGTAGCAAAACGCTGTGCACCGGTTAGAGCCTGAACGTGTTCCTGCTTACATTTTTCTCAGTCGCTTTGGTGCATTTCTCAGATCAGAAATGAAATTCTCAAAACTACTTGTTCAACCTCCACATCATTAAGTCACTTGTGCTCATCATAAAAGCAGTTTCTCATTCTTTTGAACAAGTTGCGATTGCTTTGGTGCATTCATGCAATTGATTATGTACAATTGTCTGCGGTTTCAAAATGTATTAAATAGTTCTCTGTGCAATAGCCTTTACCCCTCAAAACATTAGTTCATCATATAAGTCATTAAATGCAAAATATAACACTGATCTAGTTGTCATAGACTGTCAAGCATATTTTCTACACATTTCTATTAGACTTTTTGTAAATGTGCCATGAATTGATGAATTGTGCAGGTGAATCTTGACTTTCACCAATGAAGAGAATGTAGATCAACCAATGAGAAACCAGTTCTCTGAAATAGCTCAAAGTTGCATCTCATGAACCTTCAATTGGCAAGCATATATACAGTCCTGCATGCAAAAGCAAAGTTCTGCCTAAGGGGTCTTTCCTGTGTTTGCCTTTCTAATGGTGTATTTTCGCCTTTGTGCCCCTATTTCCTTTTTCTTTTCTATATCACAATAATATTGTAAGTGTTTTTTTTTTTTTGTTTTTTTTGTCAGACCACTAGTAAAGTTGTAGCTGTGAATCCTATCCAGTCTCTTTCAATCAATAACTCACATACAGTAGTGTGTAAATTTGTACTTTTGAAATGGATATATGGCATACAGAAGAAGCACAGCTTTGTACATTTGTACAATTGTACTTTTGCCATAGTTTACATCAGGTGTTTTTTGACAACATGACCAAGCAATCTGACTGTCTTATCCGTACACAATGACACAAGGACTTGTCATTTTGGTGGCACTGACATGTTCATTGACACATATATTTACTTTTGAGAGATGAACTAAAGATTTTGAGCAAGAGACTGGCTTTTGCAGGTAATCCGTGGTGTTTTGCTATTTGCACGAATTCTTTTGAGAAATGCACTTACTGTTTTGCAAATGTCGAGGAGATTCGAGAAATGTACCAAAGCAACAGAGAAAAACTGTAAACTGTGCTTTACATGGAAACGAATTGCACACCTTAGAGAACGTTCGTCAACCAATCAGAATCAAGCATTCAACAGCCCTGTCGGATTCACCTTACCTGATTGGTTCGAGGCTTCTGGACTCATCCGTTATTTAAAATAAACATTTAAAATAAAACTGTTATTTATTATCATATTATTTTCATTTATTTTTGTAATCATAAACAAACACACATTGCAGCGCAAATTATTTGACCATTTACTGCATTTTGTTATTTATCCAGTTATTTACCTTACTATAATGGCATTGAAGTGCCCACATATTAACGGGAAAAAACGTTGCAACATAAGGTGAAAAAGCAAAGTGTCTGTTACAAGTAAGGAATAATTGACGATGCACTGTTGAATTATTACAAAAATAATGCACACCCGAGATGGTGATGTGGCCCCAACGTGAGTCCCTGTAAGCATAATTTGTGTGAAAATAAGCTGTTTTTCTACCTAGTGTTCATTTCAGCATTTTAGCATGATAGATTAATGCAATAAATGACATTTGACGATTTTGTAAAATTTCAGGCACCAAATAGGCTACCATTAAATGTTATTTCAGCCTTTAGTAACTCTGAAGGGTCCAAGGAGACAGAATTCTCCAGGATAATAGGAAATTATACTTGCAGAACCCGTAGGTCTCAGACAGTGCTACCTCTTCTGGAGACCTGGATGGAGTGTTATAGGTTAAAAACACACATCTCAAAGGACATGGCAGGGAATAAAGTATTAATTTTTGGAGAGTTTTAAAGTATTAATCTTTTCTTTACTGGTAAAGCTTTTCTAAAACAGTGCACCTTCAGCTAATGGGAATCCTTTCAGCCACAAGGTGTCAGCAATGCTCCATGTGGTGTGGTGGGACATCTCTTCCGGTCTGAAAGCAGATGGTAGTTTCTCCAGACAAGAGGTCAGCGAAAGTGTTGCACGTTTAGGTTAGAAACATGCTCAGGATATTAGGTACACTCTCAGAAAAGCTTTCTGGGACTGTGCCCTTTCAAAAGGTACACAAAAAGACTGCATATTAGTATCTTGAAGGAACATATGGTACCAAAAGTACATTTTTAAAGGGTACAGACACAGTGACAGCTTTTGTGACCATCATTTCTGAGAGTGTAGGATATCTGATCATAATAACCTGGAGCGATATAATGATTATCTAGAGCAAACAAGTGCATTTATCTCAGTATGTTCAGGGTTGCCACACCTGTTCATGACTTTTGCAGTCCTTCAAAATTAAGGACTTCATTTATAAGAGTAGTGAAATATTTTATTTTTTAGCACTATTTAAAAAAAGAAGTAGAATATAATTTTTTTTCATGGCGATTATGACTAAAGATTGTGTTTATTTCCATGATTTTTCCGGAATCACAGTTTTAAAATTCCCTGATATATCCAGGTTTTCCATCATCACCCTTGAGGAGCCTGATTTTAGAGGAGTTTTTATTTTATTTTATCAAAAAATCATTACATTTTTCATAAGGTCCCACTAAGACTCCCCATGAAAGGTAATGATGTTTAAAACTTCCTTCACTGTAGAAGTCACAGTATTTGAAACAAACTCACAATCGTTACAGATTTGATTGGTAAAATACTAAGACCATCAAACATTTCCTAAATACGGTCTGATCCCGTCACTGTAAAGTAAACGGCGACTTGTTTAATTTGGAAGCTTATGGGTAGCAATTTTTTTAATTTGAAATGTAATATGCAAAATGGCAATGTTTTTCTATATTTAAATGTGTGTAAAATGCAACGTTGGAGCAAAATGCTAATTCAAATTCAATACAATAATTTAAGTTTGCTATTTAATATATCATTTAAAGATATATTTTAACATTTTATAAGTTGCAAAATGAAAATGTATTAAAGAAATTATTAGATATTTAACATGTTCAAGAATTTTTTTTAGCAAAATGATAATTTAAATGTTATTTTTCTTAATAATTGTTTCTTTTTCTTTCTCAAACGTTAAACTATATGTTTAAATTATTATAAATGATTATATGTTTAAAATTCCACAGTATCACAGATCAGGGTCAAAAGGTCAGAGTGGGCAGGATCGCATCGCTTTCATGACGGCAGATGTTGGCATTTACAATTAATAATCTACCCAGGGAATTGCATTTCCCAACACAAAACGCACATCTTGCAATTAATAGAGACTAATTAGCGAATTGAGAAGTTGCAGTGAAGAATCAGACAATTGAAAGCTGCGTCTCCCCCTGAACACGCGTCTCGTTTAGCATCTCAAACCCATCAGCGTATGGATATGAAACACTGCACCTGCTGAACGACGACGAGAAATGACAAATGAAGGCTGTGTTTGGAGCTGATTGCTGGGTGAACTCTCGCTGATATAGTTGACCTCACTAATGGTGGGTGCCAACCAGTTGAACAGGGGAGAGGAACCACAGATTGCGCCAGTGCTTCCACCCGAACCCGCGCGCATGGCTTTAGTTATTCATTCTTTTCTTTTTGTTGCACGAAAGCCTGGGAAGTCTATAAAAACGAGCCTTTAGTCTCCTCACCGGCAGTTTACCACTAAAACATTTTTATAATCAGCCTTTATTGTTCATTCGCTCCTTGTGGGAGATGCGCCCATGTTCATTTTTTAAAAGGGCAAATCAACCATAATTCAGTTTATAAACTGCGGCGGGGCTGGCGCATGCACGGATGAATATTCATGAGGTTTCCTGAAGCTGCCACTGCACGGTGATTCATTAGGCATATGTAAATATCACTCATTTTAATTGCCCCTAAACTGACTCAACATAATTTGTCATTAGCAAATTATTACTTATTTGTCTCGCTAATCGTACAGTATGGCACAAATGCAGCGTCTCTACATATATGATTACAATTATAAAGCTCTTTCTCAGTGGCTGCCGGCATGATGTGTGCTGTCCTCACTCCTGAGATGGATTGTGGGTAAAGTCTGGGTAATGAGTTAGTGAGGTGTTTAGAGATGTGAAACAATTAAACAAACGGGCACTTTTGTGGGTTATGCTCACGGTGGGCACCAGACGTCCTGGCACCGCATGCAAGTGAAAAATCACCAGCGTTATTATTATGATGGTCCTGCACTGAATATAACACTGACACTTTCTCAAAGCAATCGCTGTCATAATAGGAAGTTGTTTGAGGTTGAGAAAGGAGAAAATACTCTGATGACTAACATAAAGGTCCCATCAGCGATGAAAGATGGACATATTTGAGCTGTTGTCTGTAAAGTTTAAAAACTGACATGGTGTTTTAGCAAATGCAACTCTAGTTTGAGCTTAGAGATGTTGTCAAATGTTTTCTAGACATACTCTAATTATAACTGGTTATTGATTTCTGTCTTGTGTAAAAAAAAAAAAAAAAAAAGCATTAAATTTTTGCCCTGTCAAGGGGGGAAGATGCATTACATTATTGCACTTGCATGGAGTGAAGAGAAATTGCATTTTAAATAATAATAATAATCATCAGACTCATTTAATAATAATAATAATAATACAATTATTTTATATAGCGCCTTTAAAAGTTGCTTTCTCAAAGCGCTTTACAGGCAAACATAACAACAGAGAATCTATCTGTCTGCTATCGTCTGTCTCGCGGTTACACTGACGTGACGTAGATGTGCTGCGGCGTCATGAAAGCTTATCGTTTTAACCATTACGGTTTTAAAAGTATGACGTACATACTTGTTCATCAAATGCCCGTCTTTGCAAGTATCCTCGTAAAACACAGCAATTGATGTCTTAAGTGAAGGTTAACAGTAGAGAAAGAAAACACACGTGTAACAGTATATTAGATCTGTGCATTCGGTCTTAAAGGGACAGCAGCCTAATAACCTGAGTTATTAATGTCAATCAAACAACAAAAAAGAGAACATCTCTCAGTGTTCTTCATTGAATCACTTTTGTCTCACTTTAATAAGAATAGATATACACTTAATTTACACAGTGAAGATTATGCAGTGTTTTTTTTTTTATACATTTCATTACTTTATACAATTTATGTAGGATTTCTAATTTCTGGTGCTTGAAGTTTTTCCAGCCCGATCTCATAAAAGTGCGTTCTACAGCAAGAATTTGAATTTATCGTGCAATTTATACGCAAACAAGAGTTTTTACATGCATATGATACATAGTTTTCGTGTGCATATGATACACACTTTTTTTTTTTGCGTATAAATTGCACGAAAAATACATACACATTTTCATGAGATCATGTTGAGTTTTTCAGTCTATTTCATTTGTTTCTTTGTTCTAGTTTAGTTTGTTTTCCTATATGATTGTAATCAGCTTAGTTGATCTTATTTTACCACTGTTTACTTCTTGAGAGTTTTTATTTTATTTATTTATTTTTACTCTGGCTAGTAATAGATTTTTGTAATATTGAAAATGGTTACAAGAATTATAAAATTTCAATAATATAAAAATGTTGATATCACAAAAATCTTATTTAGAGCAAAAATAACTATATCGTAATGTATATTGTTATCGTGAAATAAAATGACTCTTGATATAAGATTTTGTTCATGTCGCCCGCCCCTACACACATACTTATTTAAATACTGAGCCACAAGTTTTCATCTCTATTGTTACCAAATTGTGATTGGCAATACTCCTGACATGTGTAGTGTTTGTGTTTGAATGTTTCATAGTTCTTTCAGAATAACTGATCCGACAAAACTTGAAGGTAATTAGACGCTCTCATCTGTCACATACAGGACTGTTTAGTAGTCAAAGCATGATCACAGGTTCATGTAACAAGCCGTCCATTGACCCCACACACACACTCACTCTCACACACACACTCTCTCACACAACACACACACACACACACACACACACACACACACACACACACACACACACACACACACACACACACACACTCAGAATTGCTGCTGATTTGATTGATTCATGAGGGAATTCATTTGGACTGCTCTTGTTGAGAAGGATTTGGCTTATTCCTCCTCCACTTATTTTACTACACACCTCCCTCTAACTCACCATGTTCTGTGTGTGCAATTTATTTCCTTTTTACAACCTTCAATCAATCAGTTTTAAACTCTTCATGAGGCCGACAGAGCCTGACAAAGTAGGTTACACTTTACAATAAGGTCCCATTAATTAAAGTTAAAAATCAGCAAACAATGAACAAGACATTTGTTACAGGATTTATTAACATTTGTTGACTTTAGTTGAAAGAAATTGCTTGTGTTTCTGTAAGAGTTTGTTTCTGGTGGGTTTGCTGTGTGGGTTTACATGACAGCGTTTTCAACTAAAAACTTTTATGCGTTTTGGCCATTAATTTACACGACAACGGGCGGAAAACGCAAACTTTTGGAAACAGGTTTCAAAGTGCAAGTTTTTGAAAATTTTGTTATTGTGTAAACTACAAAAATGTGAATTTGTGGAAACTGTCACACCTAACCCAAACTGTAAAACAATGTTCTTCTGCAAAATCCATGTAGTTTTTTTTTTTTTTTTTACCACTAGAGGGTCAAAAGTTACATAATGTACCTTTAATAAAAATAATGTTGATCAAAAATCAGCTGAGAAAGCAAGACATACTTTTTTGCTTTGACACATTTTGTAATGCAACAGCAACATAAATGAAGGTTTCATTTACAATAAGGTTTCTCTTAATAATTACTCTTAATGTTAATTTCAACATTTACTAATGTTATTAAAAAGTTGTATTTGTTAACATTAGTTAATGCACCTTGAACAAACAATGCACAACTGTATTTTATTTTAACTTTTTACAGGTTTATATACTGTAACAAATGTTAGTAAATTCATGTTAGTAAATACATAAACTAAATGAGACCGTATTGTAAGTATTACCGAAACATTTGCGTTGCACTGAAGAAAATTTGGTGTAGAATTTTTTTTTATTAAAAAATGGCTAAATTTCACAAACATTTTACCAAGAAACGGCAAGCAACACATTGAATTAAATGTAAAAATACTGAAGTAGAAAAACTGAAAAAGTTTTTTTTTTTACAGTATATATTTTGTCGTACTTAAACATTTATTTTTTTACAACCTCACAATTAAGCTGTTTACGTTCTTTATGGGGCCAGTTGTGCTCCGGACAACAAGCATGACAAAACAGGTCCTAAAAAAGAAAGACAAGAAAAGAAAAGTGAAAGGCTGGCCTGAGTAAGACAGGGTGGAAAGCTAATAAAGTAATGTGATGGATGGCTCTTTCTCCCCGAAGGTTTCCACACCATGTAAATTGGCCCAGACAATGCATTATGGATAAGGCGTTTGAGATTATAGCTTGTTAATGTGTTCCCCCTCTCGGGTCTCTCGCCCCTCTGCTTGTGTGCAGGCAGGGACATGGCCACCTCATTGTCGGGGCATGTGGGTCTTTAGGTGCAGATGGGGAGGTTTGGGGGGGGTCCTGTGCTGCAATCTGCCAGCAGCAGTGTGTGTGTGTGTGTGTGTGTGTGTGTGTGTCAGCAGGGGACGGGACTGCAGCCATGTATCCGCGTGTCCTCAGAGACTGCAGGCCATCTGTTCGGGACTGGGGTTTTCTTACGGCCCATGACGGGTGTGAAGCAGGACTGAGGATGTTCAGGCCTCCATAAAGAACGGATGGATGGTGTCCTAAAAATTACAGTGGGTCATGTGCATCGTTGTCTTCCTAATGAGCTTTATACAGTAAAAGCAGCACTTTACCAATGTCGCCCTCAGTGCTGCGTTCATAACTGTGAGCGATCTTACCAGTGCTTGTTTCCATGTTCATCTGTGTTTAGTGTGTACTGTTGCTGTTAGATCATGATAAAGCTCCAGTTCTTCTCTATATCAGTGTCAGTGTTCCTGAACTCCTGAAACGCCTCCATTGTAGTCTTAGTTTCTTCCGGGAACGAACACGTCACAATATTCCTCATTTAAATAATTAATGCGCAGAATAAAGGGGCGGGGCCTGGTTGAGTTAGTTAGTAGTGTGTTAAACTGGTGGTTATGGTAAGGGGCGGGACATTTCCCAAACACACTCGAAGCGCTCGACCAATCACAACACACTGCTCCAGCCGACCAATCAGAGCACAGTGTGCTTTTCAGAAGGAGGGGCTTCATAGAGCAGGAACTAAACAGAGCGTTACTGACAGACTGGGAAGAGAGGAGCCGTAACAATGGAGAATATGGGGAAATAATGTGTGTTTTTTTGTTCTAGAGGCCAAAAACAACATCAAGACTTTGTAAAAGGGCATAATAGGTCCTCTTTAACATCACAAATGATATGACCTACTGCACAACTCTTTTTGTTAAATGCTGTTTTGTTACTTTAAAAAAAAAATTATGTTCACATAAATGTCTGTTTTGGAGAAAAGATAAAAAATTGAATTCATTAGTTTAACTCAATACTCAAACTTAACAATAACTCAAATATTATTGTTTAAATGTATAAAGTAATGTGTTCATTCACTCATCACATCAATGCTGATGCTAATACCACTGTATCCATCAACACTAGCAATCAAAAGTTGTTTTTAAGCTTCTTGAAGTTTCTGATTCATCCATTGTCATAAACTGTTATTAAAACGACGACCGTTCCACCGTTCCAGCCTCGCCCGACTCTTCCAGCTCATGTTCAGACGGTGTTGATTTGATGAAATTGGTGCGCCATATGCTAGCAAAGCCAGACACCTTCATTTGCCCAAACAACCTTCCTGCAGGTCTTAACGGCGACATCATTTGGGCTTGTTTATCTAATGCGTCTGTTAATGTAATTTATAGCATTTCCACGCCAGCGCATGCTAAGGAGAGAGGCATAAGATATGCTAATGCCTTTGTCAGCCCAACTTTACTGCAGTAAAACAAAACATTTGCATTTGATAGAGCACGTAATAAAGTGGGCATTAGCATTTTAAAGCGTACAAATAGAAATATAGTGGGCATTAGCATTTTAAATGCGTACAAATAGAAATATGGGGGGGGGGAGCTATTCGGACTGTTGGCAAATTAAATACACAGCTTCATGGCATAATCATATTGCTTACAATAAAGAGCTCAGAAAGTTTGGACTTCTTTATATTTATCAATCTGTCCCAAGTGTGTCTGTCTCAGTCGGTAGTCAATACTGTAATATAATAGGAGGACAATGGGAACATGTCCTAACCTCTTATTGCCAAGGCCAGTTTTCCCTCAGAAGATTTATTATTATGTACAAATTCTTTTTTTTTTTTTTATGTTTTGCTGCATGGCTGCTCTACACTAACACAGTGAAATATTTGAGCGAATATTGAATATTGATATTGAATCTCAACTGCAAGGACATGAAACTGAAACCAATCAACAGGACATGAATTTGCAAATGGTCAAATATAATGACTTATTGAGTCACGAGTCATGAGTGACAATATGCAATGATTTTAATGTGCTTTTATTTGGCCTCAATGTGTCCTAAAGACTTGCAATAGTTTTGCCGTCCTTTATGAGAATCACTGTTACAGTTCCTGTCTCGTTTCCCCTGTCTTCTGTTTGAGGACTCTTATTTTGTAGTTTATTTTGGTTCCTGCTGTTTCCTTTGTTTCCATTGCTGCCTTGTTTGTTATAGTTACCCTTGTTTGTGTTTCCATAGTTACACTCACCCAGTTCCCCACACCTGTTCCTTGTTGTCTTGTGTATTTATTCTAAACTCCAGTGTTTCCTGTGTTCTCCGTCTGCTGTGTGTTTGTTTCAGGTCTGGAGGATTCTGATTCTGACTGGATTCACTTTCGTTGTGTTTGTTTAGATAAATGTTTCTGCTGTCTCTCACGTTTCAGAAACAGCCTTCACTACAACCACGACACGACAGCGTTTCTGATTCACACTTCAGCAGCAAAAGCTCAGTTCAGTGAATTCCCATCAATCAGTTCAAACCGGCAATCAATCAATCGATTTTAAAATTAGTTTACACCATCATTCAAATATGATTTCAGTAAAATATACACTAAAATATATATATATTGTAGAAGGATGTTTTAAATCGATCAAATGTGACAGTAAAGACATTTATAATGTTTCAAAAGAATCCTGAAAAAACACATCATGGTTTCCACAAAAATATTAAGCAGCATAAAATTGATAATAATCAGAAATAATTTTTAAGTAAATCACCATATGAGAAAGATTTTTGATCACAGGAATAACTTTTTGTTAAATGTGTCCTTTAGATACATAGCCAAATGTTTAGTTTTTTTTCTTGTCTTTATTACTTTTGTTAACTTTAAGGTCCAGCTATAATATTTCAGTGTGAATACAGTTGATATAATGTGTTATTTGCAAGGTATATACCAATAAACATTGAGGTTATGCTCTCCCGACAAATTTCTCTTCAGCTAAAGTGGGCCAGCCGGTAAAGTGGGCAATCCCTGATTTATTAAAAATATGCTGTATATTAATTAAAAACATGATTTATCAAACAAACATAGTCAACAGCATATTTAACAAACCTAAAAGCAATTCATCAGTTCACTCAATGCATGTGTCAAATTCAAAACAACTGATAGTAAAGACATTAAATTTGATGAAATCTATGAATATGAAGAAAATGAACTCTACAACATATTAAAAATGGGACTAAAACACATGCAACAACAAATAGGCAAACAAAATTTCAATAAGTGGAACATTTAAAATTGTAACCATATTGTAAAAATAAATAATCTGTCTATGTTTTCTCTAAACACTTTAAATAACTTAAATTTTGTCCATATTTTAAAGCTTTATATTCTGCATTTCTCCTCCTTTCTTCACTCACAGACTGAGTGTAATGCCTCGTCTTATTTTCTGCTCTTTATTTCCTAACGGGACACTCACTTCTGTTTTCTAAAAAGTAGATTATACATTTCAACTAAAATAATAAATGGATGCCAGTTAATTTAATGAATTTGAGTATAATTACTAAAGGTTAAAGTTCGCCCACTTTACCTGAATTCAGCCAAAGTGGGCCAGCAACATTTAAACACCGTAAAGTGTTTTTTTTAAACATTTTATTCTTTGCATTTTATTCCTGTTAACTGTAGTAACACACAAACCAGGACCTGTCACAATAATATTTCTTTACATTTAGTGAGCAACCTTATAATTTAGGAAATACAATCTTATGGCCACACCCACATATTGCATCAACCAAAACTATTTTATCATTTAAAGAAATAGTTTCTCTGTAATTAAAGTGTAAGTGTAAACCCATAGAGCACAATAAACTCAAACCACCCACTTTACCTTTTAAATTGTAATAATATTTCACAATATTACTGTTTTTACCATATTCATGATCAACTAAATGCAGCCATATATATATAGTGTGTGTGTGTGTGTGTGTGTGTGTGTATTACCAACCTCAAGCTCTAACTTTTGAACTTAAGTATTGCATTTTATTATTTGAAAATAATAAAAAATAAAATAATATTTAAAATATCAAGTCATTTTTTATGTAGTGTTAACAAGTGTGGAGAACATGCATGATTTTTCTCTCTTTTTTACATTATTATTATTCGTCTTATTGAAAAAAGATCTCACTTTTAGGCCACTTTAGAGCAAATATCTTCTAATTGAGAAAGCAGATAGTTGTGTGACGAGCAGCGGTGTGTCGGTGTGTTAACAGCAGCATGACCTGAAGACACCATGAGACGAGCGGACGCTCTTTCACACAGATGGTGTATTCCACTCCTCTTCTCCTGCTGGTGTCGGCCAAACTCGAGCTGAAGTCACTAACATAGTCAGAGTTTGGAGAAATAAAGATCTGACGGAGACGAAATCCTCCATTTTCTGCTTACTTGGCAACATGTGTTCTGTTTATCCTTGTTGATTCTGACGGTTGTATTGTTTGGTTTAATTACAGCTATTTTGGATCTGGCTGACGAGCTCAGCATTTGTAGATGTTGTTTTCATTGCAGTGTGTGTGTGTGTGTGTGTGTGTGTGTGAGGCATGCTGTCCGTGCTCGTCCTATTACTATGGAAATAAGGCTGGCGTGACAGGTGGCTTTACACCAACACAATTAACTTCCTCCATTAGCGGATGGGCTGAGAAACACGGGGGCCGCCTCATGCGCTCAGACCCCGGGGCCCGCCAGGCACTGACACCCTGTGTGCAGCTGCGTACGAGAGGGTGGAGAGGATCACGTCCCCCTCAATACTGCCAAATTACACACACTTGCCTCTTCTCCTGAGAAAGACCTCTGTCTCCAACTCTAAATGGCTTTACTGTCATTTGCAGCACAAGGTTTTGATGGCCCTTTCAGAACCGCTTTGCTTCTTTAAGAATTCAAATGGTTGATGCTAATTATACACTTTAATTGCATGTGTTTTTGTCCAGTCTTTAACAAATATTTTGAGTGAGGAATAACTGACTCCAGGCCTTCTTCATGGGGAGAAACATGGAAATGGTTTATTTTTATCCTAATGGTTGCTGCATTTATTTACTTTGATAATTGCACACCTCAGAATCTTTACAGATTGTCTTCTCTCAAATCTCAAACATGCACACACTACAAGATTTAAATACCGTGGCACATCATGATTATCATGCACCTCACGTGATCTCATGAAACAAAACATTTTCTCAGATTAATTGTCATGAGGGGAAAATAGAGAATGAACCGGCCGAAAACTAGATATGCTTATTGATTTAACACCATGGACTGCAGTTCCTCTATGAAATGCTTCTGATTATGTAATAAAATAATGTCAAGTAGTAAAAATTATTTGAATTTCAAATGAACAAATCAAATCTTTCTTAATACCCCCCCCCCCCCCTTTTTTTTTTGAAATTTTAAAAATTTTTTTTTTTTTTTTTTTTTGATTTCTGATTTCTAATTGTAACGATCTCATAGCTTTATTTATGCAATTGTAAATGCAGTGAAAATCTATTATTGGCACTTCTGTGTATGCAATGCAAAGATGTATTTTCCTTGAATGATTTAATTTGACTGGTGTTACCGGGACGTATGCATTTGTGTTTTCTAGTGTCATTCATTGATATATTGAGTGTGTGTGCGCGCGCAGCCAATGGACCCAACGGCCTGCTGGGAGGTGTAGTTTTTTTGTATGTTGTATTTATACTACAGAGTGGACCTGTCTTTCACTTCGACGGTAACTAAAAAAAAAATTCAAGCTGCGATTTTTCACGATGGATATCCTCGCGCGATCGAGTGTAGGTTGTGTTAAACACGACAAGAACCAAAAATTCTGCGGTTATTCCTTAAAACAGTCGGTCTCATAACTTTAGACCGTTTGTCCCAGGATCAAGTGTCTTATATCGTTGGAATCCTTGGCTCAATGCGGACAAAATGCCTATCTCTGATTTGCTCGCCCTTCAGACGCCAATTTCGAGTAAATTGCATTTTTTTGGAAAACCTATTTTTGCGAACTTCTCCTAGGTTTTTGGCCCGATCGGAACCAAACCACTGCAGGAATATTCTCTGGAGTCTGTCAATCAATAATCATCCAAAAAATTCTAATTTCAATTAACGGTCGATAAGGGGAACCAAAATATTTGATGGCACCAGGGCCACTTTTACTAAAACGGTTAGAAATTGTGAACGGAAAGAGATTTTTTTACTAAACTTGAGGTACATCTTCCACTTGGTGGCACTATAAAACGGTTATAACTTGTGAACAGAAAGAGATATTTTAGCAAAACTTGGGACACATGTTCATGAGCTCATTCTGAGGTCACGTGGAAAAAACCACGGCAATTGGCCACTTGGTGGCGCTATAAAATGGTTATAACTTGTGAGCGGAAAGAGATATTTTCGCTAAACTTGGGACACATGTTCATAAGCTCAATCTGAGTTGACATGAAAAAAATCGTGACAATTGGCCACTTGGTGGCGCTAAAACAGTGAAAAAAATCATGAAAATAGCTATAAGCGCAACCAACCGTTAGTCTACTGAAAATTGGCACGCAGTGTCTTTGTCCAGGGTGCCATGATAGTCTATGAGAACATTGGTGTATCTAAAAAAACTCAGTATACGTCATTGGTACAATTCCTTGAAGGAGCCTTAGAAGTTTCAAGCCGTGTTTTTTTCACAGGAGTGACCTCCTAAGACTCCTGAATCCTTGCCGAGTCCAACAATACCAAACATGCCAGGTTTCGCCTTATGGTTTTTATAAGTGTCATTTAGAGCTTTAAAAAATTGTGTTTATCTTCAAAGCCGTTAGTCCGATCGAGACAACAACAAAAAAACAAAGGAAATTTGAACACATAGGTAAATAGCTAAACAATAACGGCAAAATGTTAAATTATGATAGGAACTGACAAAAATGTTTTTTTAAATCCAATCAATTTCACCCATGAATCATTTTGATGCTCTCACGAAACGAACAATGATGGATTGTGATGAAATTTGTTTTGAATTGGGACTGGCAAATCCCCGTCCATACTGTCAATGACCGTTCGCAAAGACCCAGGAGAAATAGGGATAGCTCACAGATGAAGTTATTACAGAGGCCAGACAGACTGACGGAGGCGATTGGCATCTCACAACTTGCACTTTATTCCCCAATCGAACTCGTGTAACTGTTTGTCACCCATTCTACCGTCCACAGCTTTACTTGATAAACAAAAGTAAGATAAGAATGAGCATCAAACTGAAATAACCCGCATACATGGGGGTGTTCGAGGTGCACATACAATACAGACTGCCGACAGTTCAACAGGGCGCTCGCAGCTCTTAAAGTGGCCACACCTTATTTCCACTCATTACAGCCTCCATCCTACTGAACAGGTACCGGTATAGAGGGCGGAAGGGATCAGGCCGTGAGTGCAGAGACGGCTCTGCGCGAGTGGCGACAGTAATATTAAATACAAGTACTCCACAGCGACTCTAGGGGTCGCTGTTTGACAAAAACGGAAAGCTGCATAGTGTGCCTTTAATAAAGTGAAAGTGAAAGTGAAAGTGACACGTGACGGCCAAGTATGGTAACCCATACTTGGAATTTGACCTCTGCATTTAATCCATCCAAGTTAATGCACACACATTAGGAGCAGAGTAGTGAGTAGTTAACACACACACACTGCAAACGTGGATACACACACCCAGAGCAGCGGGCAGCCTTTGTGTGGCGCCCGGGGAGCGATTAGGGGAGCGATTCATGGGCACCTCAGTCATTTCCCACCGGTTCTGGAATCGAACCAGCAACCTTTGGGTTACCAGATCAACTCCCTAACCACTAGGCCATGACTGCCCCTATGATGGCAGTTGTTAAATGCTTGCTAAATAAAACTGAATGTCTTTTGATGCTTGTGTGCTTAAAGGCCTTAAAGGCCTTAACTGCTTGAACCCCGATAAATGCTGCTTGCAGCTTTAATTTTATTAAATTTTTCACATAGATTTTCCCTTAATGAACACAACACAGATTTTGTTTAAACACACTGCATAAACATCAATAATTACCTAAATGTATCACTAAAACATTTTTATTATAAGAAAAAGGCCACGTGGAGACGTCGACTTTTGACGATACAAATTAATTGACTCAGAGTTTTAAACTGATTCACGGAGATAAATCTTAATAACTCTGACATCGTCTCTCTTAACGCTGTAATGAAAACAGTGAAAACAGAAAGTGATAATGACATGTTCTTTAGGAAACTTAAAGGCCAAATAAATATTCACAATTTGTTCTTATTTTGCTTGTTTTTATTTAAGCAAAATCATCACGAATATATCATGAATATTTCATAAAACACAATCCTACAATACAAAAAAGGCATTTCTAAAAGCTATTTGATGGCGATTAAAGTGAAATCTAGTTTTGCGTTCCTCCTTCGGCCTGATGACCACTTCCATCAAACACTCCCACTGGACTGTGAGTGTCTCATGCATGAGGGTAATAAAAAGGGCTTTTCAGAGGGTAAAAGGTGAAGCTCGGCCACCAACACTCAGAGTTTACTCAGGGCTGACCTCAAGGCCTTCAGCTTCAACAGGGGCGGACCAGGGCTTGAAAGCTTTACATCACTATAAAATCACACATCAGCATTTCTGTGGAGACTGTGGGAGACTGTGGGAGACTGGGAAAACGATACACCATTGGAGAAATTATCTAGCTATCACATCCTGAAACCATAGAACGACAGTCGCACCTCCATCAGTTCAACATACAGGACTGTCATTAATGAGTAATAACTTCTGCTAATTAATCAAAGCAAGACTGCAATCATTGCCAGATTGTTCATATGTTATAGGCTATATATGTGTGGTTCATTTAGGGTATGTTTACATGACAACGATATGCTTAAAACGGAGACGTTTTTCCATTGAGTTTTCCATGTATAGACGACACCATTGTTCACACGGATCCACGAAAACGACTAAAAACGGCGTATTCTTCTGCCAGGCCAGTAGATGGCGATGAAACACTATAGACTGAACACGTGATACGCATGTGCACGACTACACCGTCTTCAGAGATTCACGTTTTTGATGTTTACACGGAGACGGTTTTCAAAAACTTGCGTTTTCATGCACCCAATATTGTGCTCAAGAGATGATTACATCTCACATACATCCACATGTCAGACAACTTTACGATGCAGTCTGGGAATGTTCATTGGAACTATATGGTTTTGGGAATACAGTATATCTATATTTGTAATGATAGAACTTGCAACCATAGTTGTCTAATGATGCTTTCGGCAGACAGTGGACCTCCAGGAGTAGGTGTGGACACCCCTGTTTAATGGTAAAAAGTAGGGCTGGGTATTGACATAAATTTCACAATTCGATTGATTCGATTAAATATTGGTTAAATATCAGGATTCAAATCTCTTAACTAATGCTGTGAACTATGGGAGTCAGTGGTAGCCTATAGGCTTCATTAGCCTACTATAATATTGAAGGTACAAATGAACTGATTTGTGTACAAACACTTAAATTACACTTTTATTTATTTTGATAATAATAAAGTTATATGAAATATAAACATTTAAATGGTGGCTGTCATAAAAACTTGCTAGATTTATTCAAACATACATTAAATATCGAAGAACATTAAAAATTATAATGAATATGTAATATGGTGCATATATTTAACAAAATGCTCCTCTCTAGAGTTAATTGTTCTAGCTGACTGACGAGTTTATGGTCACTGGATCTGGTTTTTCTGAGGTAAATGTGACGTTACATGACATTGTTTACAAGCTGATTTACTGACGTCTTTCCACGGTTGAAACACTGATTGAGTGATTCCACGTCACATGATACGGACTTCGATAAGTTGTACTCTACCTTTTAACACACTTTCAGATGCTCATTCATGTTTATTTCGTGCTGTAACTGGTGTTATTAAGGTGGAAGAGAAGATCATGTGCTTCTCTAGAGCTGAGTCAGAGCGATCTCACGCCACAGCGACAAAACAGTATTTATGTTTTTGAATTTCGTAAGAAAATGGATGTAATTTGAAATCTGAGACTTTGTTTCATATCAATAGTAACAAAGCACAAAGATTATTGCGATGTATTGGATGGGATGCACGCTACAATGTTACATTCCTTCATTCTTCATCAACTAAAACAGGATGACTAATCGATTCTTGGGATTTAAGAATCGATATCGGTTCGTAAAAATGAGAATCGATTAAAATCGAGAAATCAATATTTTTCACCCAGCCCTAGTAAAAAGGTACAGATATTCTCCTTGGTGTGTCCGAGTGACAAGCCATTTTTTATTTCCTGTTCAGTCCACAAGACTGCTGATTCTCTTCATGGTCCAATTGGGACAAGACCCTACATCTGTTGCTTAATTGAAATAGTAAAGTAGCAGTCTCGTTTTGGCTCTGGGATCTTGTTGGGCATTGTTGATGGATGGGAGGGACGCTCTAATGGGAGACAATCCAGGCGCACATTTAGGCAAGCTCTCATAAAGTTGTGATCCTCCCACTGGTTTTACTGGGTTACCAGGGGGGCCGGAGAGGGCCGTCCCAGCTGAATGCCAGTTATCCGGAGCAGGTCATAAAGCAGCAGAGGTTTGCAGCATTGGCGAGCCAGTGTGGAGAATGAGCACAATGAGACGAAGCCTGACGCAGCCTCTCAGGGACGAGCCTGGGCTCTTCTCAGCTTTATTGTGGAGTGTGTGAGTGTGTGAGTGTGTGAGAGCCCGGTGCCGGTGGGCAGAAGGAGCAGCAATGCCTCATCAAGCTGCTGTGATTCCTCTTCTGAAGTGCCTGTGACAATGGCTGCTTAGGAGAGACTTAGAGGGAGACAATGCAAGACCACCAAGCATTTTTACTGGGATAAGGTTCGGGACGGCCAAAAAGTGCCTCCTTTTCCAAGCCCGCATGGCCTCATTTTAGATGAAAATCCTTTGGATGAGATCAATGTGTTTTCTCGTTCTCTGCCCTCGCCAGCACATCTGTATTTTCTCCATCGTACCTCCCACCTTGCGGCCCAATGGCTAATGTGTAATTAATGAAACAACCGCCCTCATGTCGACTCGCACAATGGCGAGCGGGCGCTCCTCGGGACATGTTTTGGTGAATGAAAAGGCCAGCCCCTCTCTCCTTACATGTAACCCTCCCCGGGCACAAAGCACCTCCCCTGTATCCAGCTTAGCCGCAAAGCTTACATATTAATCTCTTCTCGCGGTTCCCCGTCTTGACGAAACCCTCATGCAAGCCTTCATTTTCTGGTCATGTGCACCCATTAGAAGGGGGCGAACCAGACACAGAGTGACACACAAAGCAGAATGGAGGCTACCAGGCTGAAACTGAGCTTGAAAAGAGACTAACAATTGTTGGCGCTGAAAGGGACAGTTAAAGTGAGACAGCGAGAGGCGAGTCCCGCGCCGCACTTTACAACCAGCCGATCTCGCGGAGTCTGCCGGTGTCGGTCTCTGGTTGAGCGCTGGATGTAGTCATCTGAAAAGCGGGACTTGTTGGCCATCTGGCACATTTTAGCTTCTCGAATGATGTCCCGATGTACAGTAGTCAACATCTGAAGTGGATCAGAACCTTTCATTAAAGTTATACATGAATTTTGAACAATAGGACAACTTTGATGAACTTTTTTGATCCACTTCAAATGTCGACTAATGTATATACTTCAGGTGAAATCGAAGAACCGACGGGTGTGACTTAATTTTGAACAAAATCTGGCCAAAACAAAAGTGTTTTGATGGTTTGAAACACCTTGGAACTGGCCTTGGTCTGTGGCCATTGTGGAAGAGGTGTGTGTGCTTTACGTGGAAATCCATCCCATACGGAAGTTTAATATGTGATGTATATTGCCCACATATCAAGAGTGATATGTATACCTATATGTGTAAGGCAATATATTATTATCACATACATGCATCTTCTGGATATAGGAAGAAATTACTTTATAACATAAACATTATGTAAAAAAATAATTTATATATATATGTGTGTTAAAAATATAGATTTATTTGAAGTTTATGAAAACAACATTATGCCAAAATTCTGCATGCATATATATATATATATTTCTTAATTTTGAATATGTCCATCTTTTGTATTCACATAATGTACATAATATTGACATGTATTAACAACTTTTGAATGGATATATATGTGCATAACATTTATGCTTTCATAGTGTGTGCCATATATCTCCCACATACATGTGCTTCTTTCGTATATGTACATGGAAAGCATACAATGACTCTGGGAAAAAAAAAAAAAAAAAGCAAAAAAAAAAAAAGAAAAATAATAAAATAGATATATGCATAAATAATAAATGATAAATAATAAATATGCAGGAACAATTTGTAAAAAAAAATATATTTTTTTTTAATAATAAACCCATACATAAAAATAAAAATAGAAAATATTGGGAATTTCAGTTATGGCATATAATAGACCAATGTTTAGAGTTTTGTACTTTTCATCGGACTAAATCTACAAGTACATTTCATGGGAATATGTCTTACGTATGGTGTAATACGTCTCTGCATATATAAGCGATGATGGAAGAAAATACTTTATTATTTTAATATTACACACACCTTTAAGTATAATAATGTTGGACTAATGTTGTACATAGGCTACAGCATAACTGAATAAACATAATGTTTTGGAGCAAAGCATGTTGTAATGAGTTAAGGTATTTAATAGATCCTTTCCCAGTGTGGCCAATCTTTCAAAGAGTTTCTGAGACTGACAGCTTTAAAAAGTAAACTATAGTTACGACTTCACACTGCTCAATCTAAAGGGAAACATAAAGGTATCATTTTTTTACACTGAAATGTTAATTTGTCTCATTTTGCCTAATGAATGCAAATGTCGTCTTTGAGGAAAATAACCCTGAAAATATTAATTAGAAACCTCACATTCATTGTACTGCTTCTAACAAGCTCTTTAATTAGGGAGCTTTTATCGTTTGATCGCAATGATAATTAGATTTCTTCAATTGCAAGGTTTGTTTACTTGTAAGATAACAGAATATAGAATCAAGGGATTCAAAGTTCCATTGATATCTTTCTCGCATCATACCCAAAAAAAATAAAAAAAAATAAAAAATAACTTTTCCCAATTCTGAAAAAAAATTGCAAACACAAAAAAGTATATTCATCTGAAAATGTTCTCTTTAAAAAACTACATGAACCAGTGCTCATATTAAAGGATCAGGATAGAAGGATAAAGAAGTGTGTCAGTATGCGGATAGCATGTAATAGCATATCATATAGAGTGAAAATTACATGCATATTATGGTTGCATAAGAAAAAACAAGTCTTGTTAATGAAACGATCCATGTCTGCAGTGATTTGTAGAGGATGGGTTCACCAGGCTCCTGTTAACACTGAGCGTTCTAGCATGGACGAGCGGTAAACCGATGTAATCCGGGCCTCCATAGCGTCACTATTGTTGAGAGCATCGGCCCTTCGGGGGCTGGACGGCCCTCACTCAACCGTGCCGGTCTGTCAGCGGGACAACTGTGCCATTAACACTGTGAGACTTCTCATTAAGCTTAACATGCATGCTGATTTGGGGGAGAAATATTGTGCATTTAAATGCTTTTGGACACTTTCTGTTTGTCAAATGATAATGTGATTCTCTGCACCTTTGCTTCCTCTGATAGGACACTTTCTTTAGGGGAACTGACTTGCCCTGATGGCTGGTGTTTGCTGAGCGTCTGGTGAAGCCGGTACTCTAGCATCAGTTGTTTGCAGACGCCACTAGGCTTGATATATCTAAGGCGATGGATTTTTAAGTGTGGCTGAAGTGAGCGAACAGTTTTTAGAGCCACTGGAGAACAGCTGCAAATGTTTTAAATCATTCTGACGTGCCTCGTGCCCGTACCGTCCCTGACTGTTATTGTTTCTGCAACCCTGGCCAATCAAACTTTTAAAAATGACCCCTGGTTCCACAGACGAGGCTTAAGTTAGTCTCAAACTAAACTTGCACTGATATCTTGAAATATATCAGTGTCAGTGTTTTGTCTCAAGATTCTCACCAGTAATGGGTTTTTATAAAGGCACGTTTATAAAAGCTCCTTAAATTGAACTGAGGCGTAATCCTGGCTTAATCTAAACCCTGTCTGTGAAACCAGACCTAGGTGTAGAAAGCATTTTCACTCAGAAATCGCTAGTAAATTAATTTCAAAGACATGCAACACATTCAATTTTGAAGTAGAAATTTTCTTTGAAACGTTCATTCTTAAAAATAAAGTTTCCATGTGGAGGGTTTTCGCAGCGATGCCAGAGAAGAACCATTTGTGATCCCACAAAGAACCTTTCAGTGAACAGTTACTACAAGAAACACTTTTTTCTTACATTTTAAAAACCTAAAGAACCATTTTAAAGAAACTTTTATGCAATCAAAATACCTAAGGATGTTAAAGCTGCTTCATGGAGCCATCAATGGAAAAAAATTCAAAAAATCACTTCAAAAAACCTTTTTGATTAAGTTTTATTTCAATGGTCCACTTTAGACTTACAACTATGTCGACTAACTCTCATTAGAGTATTAATAGACTGTTAGTAGAATAATAGTTGTAAAGTTACTTATAGTCAGTAGAATATCTGTTGAGGAGCATCACAATAAAGAGTTATCAGATATTAAACAGACCATCTACTAATACTCTAATGTACAGTTACTTATAGTCAGTAAAATGTCGGATCATCAAAATAAAGTGCCTCATTTTTCACAGTGTATTTTCTCTGTGAACAGGGTCTGTGTCGGGAATAAGCCGGAGTGCTTGTGTAGTGTGGTCCCGGCTCTGGGATGGTGTCCTGCTGTTTGGGTTTCCTTCTCGGGACAGCAGTGAGTAAATGAGACCCCCCCCCCCCCCAGCCCCCTGCCCACGCCCAGCCCCCTCTCTCCCCCCCTCTCGCCCCCCCCTTCCTCTTTCTTCCCTGTATCGGCCACCTCATCCCTCTCTCTCTCTCTCTCCCCCCCCTCTGTCTCTTCCCTCTCTCCTCCGCTCACACACTGAGACATTTTTCCACATTGGCCGGATTAGGAACACTTTCACTTAGATCTATGTGGTCGCCCCCACAGACAAAGAAACACTTGGAGACAGGATTAGTAGGATTAAAAAGGATTCACATATGTCCAGTTCAAGCAATTGGTATTCAAAGCTTTACACTTTCAAATGCCACCAAGAGAGAGTAAAGCAGTCCCGAGCTTTTCTTTGCATTGCAGCACCTTTATGAGGAACGATTCCCTTTCAACTTCCTCTATGGCGCCGTGAATTATGTTTTCACTCTTTTTATGCGGGGATTTTATTGCTGTGGAAAAGCAGCGAGACGACGAGAGGGAACGCTGTTTTTATCCTGCACACACTAAACTGGGAACTTCTGTTTCAAAGGGAGACTTTTCATCTCTCATCATACTTTCTTTCATTTCTGTGATGTTCTGATGATTACCCGGCAATTCAGACTTTTGTTTTACTTTGTACACAGAAATGTTGATTGTTTTCATAATTATGAGACCACATGCAAGCTCGATCGTATTATGCAAGCAAATTTAAAATCTCACTCTGTTTGTTTCATATAAACCAGGTGATAATGAAGAGACACTGTGACAGTATAGCATAATGTCTGTATATCATCTGCCAATGAACAATTATTTAATTAAACAAACATTTAATATTTATCTTACCAATATATCAATTATATTTGCTCTGCTCGTAATGCATAACCAGATATGACAAAATGAAATCAAAAGATCTTGTAATTACGCATATTCAGTAAGAGAGCATAAATCAGTATAAGCACTTTTTCATATAATAATTAAATATGTCAGACAGCATTTACTGCTCATCCATGATCACTGCTGAATCTATATCTGTTAATATTAATATTAATCATAATCATAATCAGTAAACTCAAGGACAATATTAATTGTTAGTTGCTATAAGTACATTTCTGAACACATTGTCTGCTTTTTAGATTCATAATAAAGTTACAGAATTTTGTCATAGATAAATGGCTAAAGTAAGTGTTAAATTTACTAAATACCGAATTCTGTTTTCATTCAGTTCATGTGATTATAATTAACATTGTAATGTTTTATTATTATTATTATTTTAGAATAGTAACTCATTTATTTAACTTTACCTTGTTTTTTTAATGTAAAGAACTGTAATTGCACACACACACCAAAGCAATGCAAATGTAGCTTTTTTACACCATGAAACTGGTTCAGAAATTATGAACTAATTATGAAATTAACTAAATACATACTGCATTTTAAAAAATTACAATATGCATTCAGATTAATCTTTGTAACAGACACACACACACACACACACACACACACACACACACACACACACACACACACACACACACATATATATATCTTTGTAACACTTTTTCAGCTTACAGAATTTCAAAAAAAAATTCTTGATCAGTAATTTGAGTTGTCAAATTTGTCAAACTGTAAGTTCGGCACCGATCTAATTCTTCTGCAGATTTAAGGCAATTCAATTGAAGGTTTAAATTTTGCATCTTAAAGGTTTAAAATTAAGAGCGGCTGAATTGACAGTATGTGGGCCTTAAAAATGGCCCAGCAAAGTGCAATGTTTATATATATCAAAATAATTATAACAAGCATACTATTATGCACATTATTAACAGATCAGCCGCTTTCACACACACACACACACACACACACACACACACACACACACACACACACACACACACACACACACACACACCTAATCCGTAGGATCATTACTTAATATAATCATGCTTGTTAATATTATTTTAGATGCACGCAAGTAATAACAAAATATTACTATCCTATGACGCATAAACATACAGGATGCATATTTTGTGATTGCATACATAATCAGTGAGACGAAATGAAGGGTGCAAGGTGTGTTGTGACTGACCCGGCATCGGTTCTTAAGTGTGGAGAAGTATTTGCAAAGTTTCGGAGGCTCCTGGGCTGAAGTGTCCCCCCATGGCGTCCTTACAATGAATATGAATAGATGCTCCTCTGGTCAATGGGACAGTCAAAGCACACCGCTCCAGATAATGGGGACGTCATCCTAACAAGACCGTTATGAATAGAGGGGCTCCTTTTGTTTGGCCCCTGTCGAGCAGCGCTATAAATACTGAGTCCTGTGATGCGACTCCACAGATCGAGAGAGGTTCATCAGCGAGAGAGATCAAAACCAGGCGACACGGCCTCGGTCGACAGAGAGAGAGAGAGAGAGAGAGAGAGAGAGAGAGGCGACACGGCCTCGGTCGACAGAGAGAGAGAGAGAGAGAGAGAGAGAGAGAGGCGACACGGCCTCGGTCGACAGAGAGAGAGAGAGACACGACACACACACAGAGAGAGAGAGAGGCTCCGGTGGGATAAATCAGGTGATCAAGCAGGAGTGACTTGAAATAAAAACAAGACAAGAGAAAGACAACCTCCTACACAAGCTCAGCCATAAAATGAATTCGGACTCGAGCTCCAGCAGAGCCTCCTCTCCAGACATGGATGAGATGTTCCTCCGCGACCACCACCTCCTCCACCCGCAGGACGCGCGCCTGAACTCCGTGTCCTCCACGCAGAACGAGCTCTCCAGAAGATGACCAGCGAACACCTGTCCAAATCTCCCTCTGGCAGCAAGTACAAGCTGAAGAAGCAAGTGACCGAGCAGGAGGTCCAGCAACTGCGCCTGAAGATCAACGGGCGCGAGCGCAAGCGCATGCACGACCTGAACCTGGCGATGGACGGGCTCCGGGAGGTCATGCCGTACGCGCACGGGCCGTCCGTGAGGAAGCTCTCCAAGATCGCCACTCTCCTGCTGGCCAGAAACTACATCTTAATGCTGACCAGCTCCCTGGACGAGATGAAGCGGCTGGTGGGCGAGATTTACGGTGGACATCACTCGGCGTTTCACTGCGGGACGGTGAGCCACGGCGGCGCGCATTCCGCGAGCGCGGCACACCAGGTGCATCACCCGCTCCTCGGGAGCGCGCTGTCCTCTTCCACCTCCTCGACGCTTTCGACCAGTTTACCGGGACTTACTTCCATCAGGACCCCGCACTCTCTGATGAAGAGCACCCCTGCACCCCCTCTGCACCTCGGGGGCAGTTTCCAGCACTGGTCGGGCCTGCCGTGCCCCTGCACTATCTGCCAGGTGCCTCCACCCCCCCACCTGCCCATCACCTCCACAGGACTCACCAGGCTTTCCACAGAAAACAAGGACGTGATGAAGTGAAGTGTGCATTGTGGACTGGACTTTGCATGATCTGTCTGTCTGTCTGTCTGTTTGTTTGTTTGTTTGATTGTTTTAGCCCTTACAAATTCACTACTTCGTCCTTGTAACAAGGATCTCATTGGTAATGCTTGTAAGGTACAGTTATGGAGTATGTGCTGCATAACGCACTGTAAATAATGTCAGGGGCCGCGCGAGGCTCCGTGTACATTCACTGTAAATGAGAGTAAATTGTTCTATTCGAAATGGAATCTTATGTGTTTGAAGTTGCCCTGGAAACGCGAGCACTCCCCTTGCGCGAGCTTACTTTGGTAACCATATTGTCCGCCAAATAAATAAATAATAATAATGCGGGATATCCTTTCTGACATTGTATGTGTTCAGCGTTACACATCTCGGTTACACTTTATTTTAAGGTGTCTTTGTTACAGTTTTAATTATACATTTAAGTACTACTTGGTAATATTAATTAAATGGGATAAGGGTCTGGTTTGGTTTAGAGTTAGTTGCATGCATTTATGCATAATTTATAGTTATTATAGTAACTACATGTTACATATGTCAAGGACACTGTAAAATAAAGTGTTACCCATCTCTAGGCGTTTTGGCGCAAATGTGGCTAACATGGTAAAGTTGCGTAAGGCTACCTGTTGATCATGTGATGTGATGATGATGATGAGGCGCGTGCATGTGTCTTTCTGCAAAGGGCGTGAAAAGACGAAACCCACATGTTCCTTGTAACAAGGATTGTGAAATGGCATTTCAGATGGAAACTGTACGACTGTGGATTTAGTTCGCATTAGAGTGTTGTTATGATGATATCTCTCTTTCGATTCTTTTATTCGTCCATTGTCTGCCTGAGTAATAGCTGAACCTTCAGTGTGTCGTATCTTTATTTGAAATTCTTCAGCATGAGCATGATCTTTTTTCCTGGGAAATTTTTGTTATTCCAGAGAGATTGCCGTGGTCTTTATTTTTGTACATTCTTGTTGACAAATGAGATATTTATTATTGCCCAGTGTTCCTGGATGAAATTTCAATAAAACGTTGCTGTAAAAAAAAAAGAGAAAGAAAATATCTGTTTTGTTTTGTATATTTTGTAACATGTTGTGCATATTACATTTATTATGCCTATAGTTATTACAACAAAAGAAAATCCGCTCCTACATATCAAAAATAATTACTGAATATAGAGAAAATTATCTGTTTGCAATATAAAAAGATCGTTTAATATACAATCAAATATTTTACACATCCTAATCCTAACCCTATAGTATTTAATATTACTCAAATGTATAATTACAATGTAACACAGACACCTTAACCATTAATTCATATATAAGAAATAAAGAATGAAACAAAGAAAGAAATAAAAAAGATGGAACGTCCTTCTATAAAACATCCGTCTGAATGCAAACGAAAATGTAAAAATACGGTTTCAATGATAGCAAAAAAATAAACATCTACACGGTACTTTTACACATATTTCATTCTGAGAGTTGTAACAGCAAAAATCAACAGAAAATCTTTATCATTGGTATAATGATTAAAAAACGAGCAGCCTATATGTAAAATAGGCTAGAATGTTACATCAATGTGTATTAGCTTATAATAATAATAAGAACAGTTTTAAATAAAGTAACATAATATACTATTATATTTTTATTGTGAGGGACACGATGCTTTATTTGGTTAATCTATTCTGTTACAAAAAAAAAAAAAAAAAAAAAATCCCTGAAGGAAAATTTGGCATCCAAAATCGCTGTAGGAAATATTGGCATCCATAAAAATAATAGAATATTTCCTGTATATCAGCGGCAGAAGTAAATCATAAAGTTGCACTGGACACATTTGAAACACAAAGGCAGTCCCTCGGGTGCTTTCACAGACAGCAGCTGAATGTATGTTTGTAGAGATTACAAGTTAATTGTTCATATGGGAATGGGAGAAGAAAACATCAGAGAGCGCGTGCGGATTACAGGAGCCTAAATGCAGAAGATTAGATATTCAGGACTCTATTCTTGAGGGATGTAAATGAGGCGAAGGATTAAAAAGCTCTTTGTAACTAACTCGTTGAGGGGCTCAAGCCCCCTTTTTTAGACAAGTAACAAGAAGAGCCTGGGCGAGCTAGTTTTACACTTTGTTTTTAGGGACTACAAACGGTGTGTGAACACTGGCCAGGGCTCGAGGCAGAGGCGGGAACGCAGCGCGCGCTTGAAAAACGCCGCGTTGGCAATAGGTATTTGCGTAATTGGATTCGTTCTACTGTGCAAAGCATTCATTTATCCACTGATTTTCAGAATCAGCGAATTAGTATTTGTCGTTGCGACAAGTTAAGGAACTGGGTTCTGTAGATCGCTTGATGATTAGTGTTCGTGTGACAATAAGTTTGCAGTTCCTGAAGTAAATGGCAGTGCTTGAAATAATGCAGAAGTCCAATATATAATATATTAGGATAGATTTGGTTTATGTAAATTGTATCTATTTTTCTCAGCATCCTGATCACTTTATAGATGGTGAAATAGATCTATAAGGGTGAATAAAGACATATCACAATTAAGTAGCCTATAGAAATAAAGAAGGCGATTCATCAAGCGTTTCCATTTTGAACTACAGGTGAAGTGTGTAGCCTACAAGTCAAGGTGAATGATGTAACATTAAATGTAAAAAACATTTAGATGTTGACCATCTTCACTTATTCTGGAGATGCCCAAAAATATTACCTTTCTGGAACATGGTTTTGATGGAAATACAAAAGATTTTAGGATATGAAATACCAAGAGATTTCACAACATTGCCGCCTATCTTGGAAACATTACGCACTCTGTGTTGTAAGAGATCTATTGTTAATATATTAAGTGTAGTATGCAAGGACATTACAAGGCAGGACATCCCCTAACTTGGTGAATGGACAGAAATTGTTAAAGAAATATACAATATGGAAGATTTTACTTTTATTTTGAGACTTAAAAAGGACCTGTTTCTAAAATACCGGAAGAAATGGATTGAGTATTGTAATAAACAATCAATGACTGTACAGTACTGAACCTATGCTTGCCCCAAAACATAATATATCTCTCTCTATTGCTTTCCCCCCTCTTTGTTCCCCTTTTCCCCCTAATGTTGTAGGCATATATGTGTCATTTTCTTAAAAAAAAAATCGTAAAAAAAAAAAAACATTAAATTTTACAGCCTTCAAACTCGTATTTTTCTTTTTTTAAAAAAAAAATCGTAAAAAAAAAAAAACATTAAATTTTAACAGCCTTCAAACAGACAGGGCGAGCCCAGAGTGCAATTTGATCACGAGTGGAGCTTAACGATGATCATTTTTGTGTTGAATTCGTATAAGCGTAGTTACACCATTTGGTGATTCAACCGACGTTGATCAATCAGTGTTAGTTTCAGACAATCGCCATCGGAACACGGTAGGTCTTGCACAAGGGCTCAATATTCTGAAACTTGTACCATTTACATCACGTAAGACTGAAATTATCAAACAATTTTTAAACGAGGTGGTTCGAAAAGCATTAATATTTTCTAAAAATGTTAGTGATACCGGCGTTTTTGGTGGTGAAAATGGCCCATCCCTAATGTCTCTGCGATAGGCCTATTTTACATATGGCTATATGATTCCTCGTAATTTTATCATCCACCACAATACTTCATCAATAAAGTCGTCATGAAATGGAATAGAGATTATTCTTTCCTATTGAGACATAGGTTATAACGTAGGCTTGATTTTGTACACGGGCAATTGATTGGATCATTATGGTTTTTGTTTGCTATTGTTCGGTGTCATTTGATGGACAGGTTGTCCCGCCCACGCACCATTGCACGCGTCATCAGAGAAGGCAGGGGAAGTTATTTTGATTCAAGATTAAGAGGACACATTCATATAAAAAAAAGATATATAAAAAAAATCATATGCACAGATAAATAATTTTTAATAAATACTGCAATATTTATTAATAATATGGTGACTTTAATGTCTGCTACATGGCAAAGATTAATACTTAGATGCCTTTACTACAGTATATTATGGTCTGTCTAATTCTTGCTTCTCGATTGTTTTGTGTTCCAAAAAGTGCCTAAGCTGCAGGCTAGCAAAATGGAAAGCAGCATGCGGTAACTATCGTGCGCTTCTGGAGTCAGAATCTGTCATTTGTCAAAGTCTGTGTTTATGTGTTATGTCTTCCAAAAAAGCATCTGTGAGACCGCTGATGTAGCCAATGAGAGCTCTGCGCAAAGCAATTCTCACACACTCGCTCGAAAGGAAATTAAACGCCTCATGGTATTTTCGCTCCATGCCTCTCCCTTTGTTTCCTTTAATTACAGTTTGGTGGTTAATAAACTCATTTCCTGCTGGTGCTTCATTAACCATTCTGATTGTTATGATAACATGTTTGTTTGCAGCTCCTTTTTACAAAGGTGAGATAGTTTTCTATGCCGCACGTTTCCAGGTTAGCAATGGTCGGGTTAACGAAACTCAGCTCAGGTGCTCATTTTGAATTAAAATCTCTCAAAATCAGGAGGTTTGTATGTAACTAGCCACTATGTGCTTAACCATGTGATACGATACACTTATTATGTACATGCATGTTGGTGCATTTAATGTATGTGCATTAATTAACATTTGTCGTTACACTGTTAACTCTACTCCTGAACCATAACTCAAGCCTTACCCAAAAAAACTATACTCCTATAATCCTAACCATAACCCTACCCTTTCTCCTAAACCTAAGCATACCTCAAACTCATTAGCAGTAAATATGGAAATTTTACAGTCACAGCCACTGAAAATTTTAACTCAGACTTGACCTGTCGAAAAATCCTCAACTGATGCAAAGCACAGTTAATGTAGCACAAACGCTTCAGTCCACTGAAGGCAGCAGATTGCCAGCCGTAAACTCGGAGGGGTCAAGCGGGGTTGGAAGAGACTCCCAAGCTCCCGGGTAATTTCCCTGCGGCCGCTGTCCAAAAGACAGCTACGCTAAGTGGAGGCCTTTCTTTCCACACATGACAAATGGGTAGTCCTCGTCAGTGGACACACCTGTTACTGGAAACACTTGAGATTTTACACTTTTGAGAGTGGCCTTATTACCATCCGACCGCTCAAAGGTCTCGAACAATAGACGCGGACGCTAACAATGCTCCAGGCCCAGGGCTAAAGAGAGTCCCGTCAAAGCCAGGCTTGTGCCGGGCAACACCGGGGGCTGCAATTGAAAATAAATTTCAGTTGAATAAGGGCATGGGGCACATCGGAGGAACCCGCAAGCTTCGGCTAGAACAAAAGCAGTTGAGGGGATAAGTTATTGACTTGCTGACCGGATGAATGCAGTTCATTATGCCTGCCAGTTACTCCAGTCCATGTCCCGGGCTGAATTAGGTGGCAGGTGCATGAGCCATTTTGCGCTGCCCCCGGGGAATGCCTAAGGCCTGTCATCAGCTGATTTCATAGACAAATGTTTATCCCATACAGCCAAAACAGAAAGCATATTTCCATCATAAGAGCGTTTTGCAACAGCCATTAGTGTCACCGCTCATTTGCATGTTAATTGTGCCGTTAAAGCGGAATGTCCACGTTTGCTATTGTTCACACTATGGTACACTGGGAAAAAATGGTGTAGGAACAATTTTCACTCAGACATTGCTTGGAAATACAACTACGAAGAAATGGCAAGGAACACAATTAATTAAAAACATTTAGAAAGACAGAATCGTTTTTTCTTCAATTTGTTTTACTTTTCTTTTTTACAGTGTATATTTTAAACACTATGTGGAAATCAGTCCACCGTTTTCACTGGCCTGGAGCGGCTTTATTAATTCAAAGTACTTTTGCGCATCATATCGCCCGTTTACAACACCGTCATTCTTCCGTTACAGGGCAGAAACTTCAAGCATAATGTCCTCATTTAAATTGATAATTCTTCAGTGTTCATCCTGGAAGGACTTCATTGCGGATAACCAAATTACAAGCTAAACAGACTAAGCAAGAAAGCACAAACCCTGGAGCTAAATGACAGAGAAGCAGATCCTTTTTGTGTTAGTCAATCTACAACATCCAAGTCAGCATTTGGCATCCCTTTTTACTCTAAATACGACAACATAAAAGAGCGAGGCTCTCAGTTCTGTGCTCCGTAATGTTCTCCTACTGTGTCTGACAGATGGCGTTCACTAGTTGGCCATAAATGGCTGTCACTGAGTGTTTGTCTGTCTGCCAGTAGCCTATGGATAAGGGACTCCCTGGGAGAATGTTACTGCCCTGATATTGCCGAAAACGAAATGTCCTTGATTGTCAACCGCCAACGAGCGAGGTCCTCACGGCACCCGGCCTTCTGGCACAGAGAGGGAGGTTTTAGGGAGTTGGTGTGATCAACGGATGTGTGTTTATTTAAATTGTAGTCCGACACATGCTTGAAAGCTGCCGTGGCTAATGGAGCATGAGGTGAACATGCTCTGTAAGATGTTGGGTCACCAGGGTTCACTCGAAGAAGAAGTGTGCATTGTGTAAATGTTTTAATGAAGTTGCTTGAATACTTTCTCCTATTCCAGTTGAATGTTCAGATACAACTATATAAGTAAGTCGGTTGAAATTAGGTGCTTTGTAAATGTTGCTCACTTGAGCTGTCCAACTTCACAAATGATGGGACTTTGGGGGCGGGAGTAACTGTACATCCAATCAGGGGCATGATGGGAAGCTGCAGTTCCATTTGGTGCCACTAGTGGTGCAGAAATGACACACGCAACCTTTCCTGCAAACCACCTGACTAGAGAATCAATGTACTTATATAAACAGGATTCGTTAGGCAGAACCGGAATTGGAACCGGAAAATGTCTTATGATTCCCAAACCTAGTCCTCATGAGGTCTGTGATAAGTGAGATAAGTGTAAAGAACAGTATAAAATGCTGACAGACAAATTCGGTGCTAAATTTTCTTTCCATTTTTTTTCTTCAAAATGTTTGTTGACTAATTTGCATGAAGTTTAGAAATCAGTGCCTTTCTTTTGCCTACACTGATACCGTATACAGATGTGTGTTCAGATTATAATGACTGACGCTGTCTACACTGATACAGTATACAGATGTGTGTTCAGATTATAGTGACTGACTCTGATACACTGATACAGTATACAGATGTGTGTTCAGATTATATGACTGACGCTGGATAATTGGGATAATAGCACACTAATAGCACACTCATTGGGATAATTGTAAATGCACAAACACAGACAGAAAAGACATGCCATCATGGAAATAAGGTAAATAACATATTACTTAAGGACTATTTAGTTTGTTTAATAAAATAACAAATTGTAATCTGGCGCTATAAAGAAAATCAAATCAAATTCGCCCCCCTTATATAATGGTAGGGGAAACACTGTCAAGGAACATGACCCCTTTGCTCTTGCAGCTGTTTAAATTCTCATTCACAGGACGTTTGACAATGTTAAAGAAAGTGTGCATTACTGAAGTTGATCTTCATAGAGGTGCCAGATCACGTCAGTGAGAACTGATTGTGGCGTGTTTTACCGCAGATTCACAAGTTTATATAAATAGTGGCGTTGTGCTGCAGAACTGTCATGCTCGTGAGGTAAAGCAGATGTTTATAATCATCGAGATGGAGAACAAACTCTTCCAAACCCTCATACAGTTTGTGTGTTGAATCAGTCACAGCATGAATCAGAGGCTCTAAAATGCTTGAATCCTCGTGGTAAAGAAGCAGCAGAATGGCTTGTTTTATTCTGGCAACTGGAAAATGGACTGTCAAAGTAAATTACGACTGTTTTCGGTGCTAACAACTTTAATAATATTACAAGTGGACTTCAGGGAAAAGAGTAAAATGCCAATGAAAGTTGTGATGTGAGCCGTTTAAGGAGGTATTAATGTTTATTAACCATCGCTTTTCTTTAACTGCATGATTGTTCTCGTTTTTAAGGGCCATTGGTTTTACAGCTCTTTCATGTCTTTAAATCATCACAGACTTCAGAGGCCAGATATTCAACAGGGTTTCCCACTTTTGGACACTTAACATTGAATACACTTTTACTACGCTTTAGAAACGAGAGGAATGAAAATGAATGTAGTTGGTGCCCTTCGACGTCATTGAAGACTTGTCAAGCGCTGCTGTGATTTCTGTTTGGCCTTCAGAGATGGTGATGCCGGTGTTTCGGGGAGTCGGTATGAAGGTCACGGGTAAAACAGTGTCTTGATTTCCCCGCCCGCCTGCGGTCTGTGTCTGATTCAAGACCCAAAGGTCAGGATTCGCAGTACTTCCACTGTGCAGACAAGCAAGACAAGTTAGTTTGTGTTGTTAAATAAGCGTTTTTTTCTTCTATTTTCAGAGACTGTTTGGCCTATTAGAGGCGAAACACAATTACGGACGAATTGCATCAGTGCCACATTTAGATGTAAACTTTAAGCGTCTGTGTTGGCGTGAGTAATTAGAGATTTTGTTGGCGTTGGTTATGCTGCGATATAACTGATGTTATTTGGATGTTGTTTCTTCAGAAATCATTCTAATATGATGATTTTCTGCTCAAGAAACATTTCTGATTATCATCAATGTTGAAAACCGTGATGCATTTTATTTTTCAGGATTCTTTGATTAATGGAAAGTTCAAAAGAACAGCATTTATTTTAAATAGATTTTTTTAAACGTCTTTACTTACTTTGATTGCTTTCTCGCTGAATAAAAGTATTGATTTTTATTTTTATTTTAAGAAAAAAGTTTTGAACGGGACAGCGTAAAGATAAAGGGAATCACTCAAAATAATTGTTTTTGCATAAATAATGCGTAAAATGAGCACCCAGCAACAAGGTTAATAAAACGAACCCGCAGCGTACAGAGACGATGAACAAAAGAGATTTGAGGCTGAATAAACTGCTGAGTGAGTCAAAACCTCAGTTCTCTTTACGGCACCGAATGAAGTCGCTCGTGTTTTATTCTCGAACGTATCGTAAAACTGAGGGAATTGGCTTTATGTCTTATGTGAGTGTGATGATGTTTGGAGTCCATTACAGGACATGATGGTCTGAACACCTGCTGTCAGAAAATATGAATGATAGAAACCCAAAAGAGCCACGTCTCTCTTGTGTCTGTCTCTTCTCTCTCTCTCTCCGAGCTCGTATTTCTCCGGTGGTGAAATGAAAGGTTATAAATAATTCAGGCTCGGCTCATTTGCCGTCTCTGCCGCTGATTTGTTCTGTTTTCATATTACTGCAAACTGACTCTCTCAAAATGGCCGCTGATGCACGAAAGAGAGAGAGAGAGAGAGAGAGAGAGAGAGAGAGAGAGAGAGAGAGAGAGAGAGAGAGAGAGACAGAGAGCATCTCCTCCTCACTAATGTTTACCATCTCTGCTTTCTTCCCGACCGCATCCGGCACGCGCCTGTGATGCTAAAAACAACCTGGCGGGGAAGAAGAGAGAGAACCAATATGGATTATTGTTACAGTATGCAAATATGACAGTGGGACACAGAGAGGGATCGATGTGCTTTTCTTTTGTGAGGTGTAGACCTGTTCATAATTCATACTTTATCCATACTATATAGTATGTGCGATTTGATCAGTGCATCACAAATCATAGTTAGTGTGAAAATAGACTGATATATCGGCAACGGCAGTTTATCAGCGGTTTTGACATCATCAGCTTCGGCCAATAACTGTCAGGATGCCATGGTTTTCAAAATGTATTAAGCTAAAAGTTAAAGGTGGAATTCCTGCACCAATCAGAACTGCTTGTCAAACAGATGGCCCCGCCCCCAAACTAACGTCATTGGTTGAGTCAGAAGTTGACTTGCCACTCAAACTGACAGTTCAATGTTTTGCTGTTTATGCTATTCAGGAGTTTGTTGCCATTTAGCTCATCTTCCCATTTATCATATTATTCTGGCTAAATGTTCATCAGTGTATATAATCTGACAAAAGTGCTAATTGTTGGTGTAGTTACTGCATTTGGCTTTTTCAGAGTAGTGTATAATATAGCTGGTCTGGTCACACTGCATTGTGGGATTTTGCGATGGTGGAATACCCATAAGCCCTTGCGCTTGATTAATTTAATTATGCATGCTAGGGCAATACATGAGGGATTCACGGAGACATGCACAAAAGTTGTCCACATTAATAAGGTTTTAGTGCTATTTAGTGCTGTTGGTAAGTCTTTGTTGTGTTTGAAGTCACAGTTATGGTAATTAGTGTTCCCTTCGGCTGGGAACTTATGACTTATTAATTAGTTTCCTCCCAACCAGTGTAATACTGTTACAGTAGCATATGACAGGTCGGATCATAATTTGAGATCACTCATTAGAAGTTTGCCATTTTGGTTTGTTTTGAGCAGAAGTGTATTTATGTTCTAGATACACATTTCCAAATGAAATAAAAAAAATAAAATAAAAAATTGCTAGTTGTTGGTGTGTTAATACAGTTTGCTTTTTCAGGATAGTGAATATTAGGAAGAATGAACTTAAGTTTGGGATCAGTAAGATGCTTCTCTTCTGCTCACCAAGGCTGCATTTATTTGATGAAAAATGAGGTAAAAATAGTCAAATATTATTACAATGTAAAACAACTGTTTTTTTTATATTAAAATGTAAGTTATTCCTGTGATCAAAGCTGCATTTTCAGCATCAGTGTCACATGATCCTTCAGAAATCATTCTAATATGATGATCTGCAACTTTTCTGATTATTATCAATGTTCAAAATAGTTCATATTTTTTTGTGGAAACTATGATACATTTTATTTTGGGGATTATTAAATGAATAGGAAGATTAAAAAAAAAACAACTGCATTTAATTAGAAATCTTTCTGTCACTTTTGATCAATTGAATGCATCCTTGCTGAATAACAGTCATTTCTTTCAAGCAAATCTTACTGACCCCAAACTTTTAACATGAACACTATGTAGTATGCATGTAGTATTTCTTATGTTTTAATATCTTCTTATGGAGAGGAAGTCCCTTTTGCACTTTGTCAGTTTGATACTAATGGCAGCACGGTAAACATGTGCATGAAGCACTATCCAGGTCACATGGTGTTTATGCGGTTGTTTCTACATTTAGCCGTAAACAGGATGCAGAATATCCCACAATGCCTTCTGAGAGGTATCATAGCCCTCGACTCTGTTTCGACTGTTTTCCTCCCATCTAAGTGCGTCAAACAATTGTTTCCCGCATCCAACACGATGTTTTGAAGAGCGACAAAGTGAATATTTAAAAGAGCTCTTCTTTAACATTTCATCAAGGAGGCGCTCCGGGTTTGTGAAGGTGACATATTCCTCTGCAGCAGCTG
Organism: Leuciscus waleckii; assembly: GCA_900092035.1. Classification (NCBI taxonomy): domain Eukaryota; kingdom Metazoa; phylum Chordata; class Actinopteri; order Cypriniformes; family Leuciscidae; genus Leuciscus; species Leuciscus waleckii. Next base: position 543,074 of record FLSR01004873.1, read on the forward strand.
CGATGCATAATGGATCGGTCCCTGGTGCCGAGCGGAGCGTGTACAGATGTTTAAGCAGTCCTGCAGGGCCTCCTTCGTGCTTCGAGAGGCCGTATTTCTGCCAGAGAGGACAGGCGCCCGCAGCCCTCCGGCGTTTGCCTGTTTGCCACGTGAAACTGGGAGTTATTAATGAGACGGGGTGTCACAAACACATCGATCCTGCGAGAGCGAGAACGTAGGTGGGCGTACAGTATCTACAGGATCTAATTTTATCGCAGCTTTAATATTAGATGTTCTCTTCTCCCAGGAACATAATCGGATTATTTTTCTTTAGAGCTCCCGCTCTCGCCCTCTTCTTTTCTTCTCTAATTGACAAATTTTTGGCGCTCATCCTACCGGAATTCTCAGCTGATCTGAATCTGAAGACACATGCATTCATATGAAAGACAAATCGCAAGTTAATCTTTTGTAGAATGTAAGAAGAGATCCCAACAGTGTCTCAAATTATACTAAATATAAGCTCAATATATCAGAACAGATTCCATCATTGTTATTCATAATGTAGAACAGTTCTTAAAGTTAGCATGAAAGGGAAGTCTCGCTCGTCTTTTCTTCTCTATTGTGCCGTATATCCGAGTGAAACGGCCTCTGGAACAAGAGCGAATGTGGGCGGGGCTTGATTGTGTCTGTGGGGAATTGATTGGATGGTTGTGGTTTGCTATTGGTGGATCTCATGTGAGTGACAGGTTATAGCCACGCCCTCATCATCAGAGAAGAGAAGATATGAGAGGTTATTCTGATTCAAGATTACCAGGAACATGAATTTAACGGATGTGCACGGATGAATCGTTTATAATAAATACTGCAATATTCCATTAAAAAAGCAAGAACGGTAAATTGTATTATGCGACGTTGACGTAAGGGACGCTATATCTGCAAATACTGTCATGGCTGACATGTTTATAGCAGCTACCTGAATAATCACACATCTGGCTCATTAACCAGCTTTCGGAAGGAAGCTCTCGCTCCACTGAGAGCTGAGGTGTGTGCGTGTTAAATGTGAAACACGGGATGCACTTCCAATGCATTGACGTTCATGCGTAGTGTATGTTTCCGGCCTGAATGTCTCTGAAGAAAATGTTTAATGTCAAATGACATTACAAATTAATGAATTTAATGCATAATGCACACGCTTAAAATATGCTTGTACAAGCTGATTTTCTGTGTCTGAAGAGAGGGAAATGATTTATAAACAAGACTGAGCCTCGGCTTTGCAGTAATGCCAGCGTTGAAGCGTTGCAGCCCGTGTGAGGAATCACTGTAGCACAAAAACTGTTTGGACTTTGAGAGTCTGAAGCCAGAGGGCTTAAAGAAGATGAGTGGAGAAAATACAGCACAGAACGAGACCAGAATGAGCAAAACCTCTTCACACGTCGCATTGAGGAAACTTCTCCAGACTGGTTAGACAGAGATAACATCTGCAGAAGTCAAGCAACTTTATTTCTTTGTGCCTTTTTGTACTAATGATCATAGAAGAAATATATTTTTTGTAGCATTTTTTCCTCTGAAGTTAATGTTAGACAAGCTTTCCTGCACCAAAATTGTTCAAAATAAGTTTTTCAGACACAGTTGTACTGGTGCTTTTAGATTTAAGTGCTGCGTTCGATACAGCTGACCATTAGGTCCTGCTTTCTCAGCTAGAGCAATTTGTGGGTATCAGAGGAACTGCTCTAAGTTGGTTTCAGTCATACCTTAAAAATAGAAGCTTCTCGGTCAATATAGGAGGATGCCATTCGGGTGTGGTCCCCTTGGCTTGTGGGGTCCCCCAAGGCTCTATTTTGGCCCCTTTATTGTTTTCTCTCTATATGTTTCCTTTAGGCTCTATTTTTGAAAAGCATGGCTTGGACTATCATTGCTATGAGACGATACACAACTTTATTTGCCCCTGAAGCACAAAAATGGCTTAGACTCCCTCTGTGCCCGACTTTACGATTTCAAAGCCTTGATGTCGTTACATTTTTAAATCTAAATGAGAGTAGAACAGAGATCATCGTGTTTAGCTCTTCTGAAGTCCCAAACATTTCTCATTTAAATTCTGGTGTTTTATCTTCTTCAGTTAAATCGTGTGTAAAAAACGTTTTAAATTTGATAAGCAAATTAAAGTTTTTACCAACTAAGAGGGCTGGTAGGGCTGTGCAACGATTAATCACGATTAATCACATCCAAGATAAAAGTTTGTGTTTAAATAATATATATGTGTGTACTGTGTATAATTATATAAATACACACATGCATTTATATATTTAAGAAATATTTGCATGTATATACTGTATATTTATACATACTTTATATTATATATAAATATGAATATTTTACATATAAATAACACATTTTTCTTAAATATTTACATGAGTGTGTGTGTGTGTGTATGTATATATACAAAATAGTTATACACAGCACACACAAATATATTATGTAAACACAAACTTTTATTTTGAATGTGATTAATCGTGATTAGTCATTGCACAGCCCTCCTAAAGTGAAGACTTATCTTTCTTTTAAGCACTTTGAAACTGTGATTCATGCTTTTATTTTTTCTAGAATTGACTATATGACTATACAACTCCCTGTATTTGGGAATAAACAATTCTTCCTTATCTAGATTACAAACGGTCCAGAACGAGGTAACCGGCGTTCAGAAACGTGAACACATTACTCCTGTCTTCATGTCTTTACATTGGCTCTAGAATTGTTTTTAAAGTGTTTCTGCTTGTTTTTAAAATGTTTAAATGGCCTCGCCCCCTCTTACCTTCCTGACTTCTTGAGTGAACACCATCCATTGAGAACTCTTTGGTCCGCCATCCAGAGTTTGAGTCAAGTTAAAATCTAGGGGTGGTTGAGCTTCTGTGGTTGTTTTTAATTGTGCGTTATAAATAAATTGGATGAGATGGTTTTTGCTGCTGTACCTTTAAATGGGCCTCTTGAAATCTCTTTTATTTTTCTGGGTTACATGATTTTTCTTCACTTGTATAGTCTTGATGTGTGTGTGCAACTAATGTTTTCAGCTAATGATTATTTCCTGTGAGTCATACAGTAAAAGCATCTTTCATCAAGAATTGTGTCCTCATTTTTGATGTGCCAGATATTTTATTTCACGTAATTTCACAAGCTCTTTAAATGGGTGATTCACCAGCTGGAGAACACAGTGTTTTTACTGTAGTTGTGATGTAATGTTTGTGGTAAACTCACAGCATATGCAGAGATGGAGTTTGCATTTAAATGTCAGGAAATTGTATTTATTATTAAATATTAAATATTATTATTTTATTCTTTATTGGAGACTTTTGTACTCTTGAAAGCAATTTAGTTTAAACTTATAAATTACAAAGATTTATGCTTGAGGTTCCAATGGAAGTTTGACCCTGCAGCATCTAGAATATGATTTCTAACTATTCTTATTCAGTTATCACAAACAATCAGACATTGACTCTGATAGATTCAGAATAGCCATTAATCAGTGTTTTCCAGTTTCTTAATCGTTTACTTTTCTTACATTCTTGCAAACAAATGTCTTAAACACTGTGTGTGTGTGTGTGTGTGTGTGTGTGTGTGTGTGTGTGTGTGTGTGTGTGTGTGTGTGTGTGTGAGAGAGAGA
>FLSR01004873.1:547132-565264 GCA_900092035.1 Leuciscus waleckii
TAATGTTGATCCAAAATTGGTTCAGAGGCTGTATCTCTGCAAAACTTTTATCAATCAAAATGAAACTTGGTTCGCTTCATCAAAGCAATGATCTGAGGGTAAATGTCAAAATTGGGATTAGCACCACCTACAGGTCATGAGATCTGAAAAGGGCTATTTTTGCTCATAACTTTTGAACAGATTGCCAGAAAATCACAGTCTTGGTGTCTTGATGATTCCCTGTGTTATGTCGAATGTGTGGATTTGCCAGGATCGGACTAACCATCGGTCCCCCATTTTGAAATTTTTCATACATTGCAATATATTTTAAACACTTTGACATATCACACAAAAAATGGTAGGGGTCATCATCAGCATGTTCTGAAGGTGCCTGAGAAATTTAAACACAGTGCCACCTTTTGTTCAAGAGATTTAAGGCTTTTTGCAAAAACACTGATAACTTTTGAAAACATTCCAAGTCCAACTTTGTCCAAAAAATATATGTAAATATATTGATATTTCATGTAAATGAAGATCCTAGTTGTTCATGTGCAAGATGAGTTATTTCACCTAATTACACAGGGCGATTCACCAGCTACAAAATGTCTGACCTTACTCTTTAGAATTTGACATCAAATGGTCTAAGGGCAGGCTACTGAGGTCCTAGAAGTTTATTTATAATTATATTTTATGTGAGTTTGTTTCAATATAGCCATCCAGCATACAGAAGAGAGAGAGATGGCACTGATGCTGAAATACTCTGACTCAGATTTGTAAATAACAGCCGGTCACCTTCGTACAAATTGATGTCTGCCTGGGTAATAAACATCATTTGAATGACACTCTCGCAGATCAGTGACCGATTATTCTGGCATTAATGTTACACGCTTTAAATCTGCTCCCTGCAAAATAAAACATTCATATGGGTCGTACTGTGGCGAATGGTCAGGAATATTAAAACCTGCCTGATGCGGAGACGAGAGAAGAACAAAGAGCCGTCACGGTGTAAAGTCAGGCGTTGGAAGTGGACGTGGACGTGTACCAGCACTAATGAGCCTGTTGTCCGTGGATGGAGTGTTTCTGTGTGAAGTGGCACTCAATGAATTATGAGCAATGTGCATGTGAGCTCACGTCTGTGAGCTGATCCGCCTGCCAACTTATAGAGTCATTACAACAACACAGAGACGATAAAACTCACGTTAGACACGCTAAAGCTGCACATACGAGTGCATGTTTGTCTGTGTCTCTAGTTCAGTTGTCCACGCACTGATCAGAGCGTTGTGTATTTCTAGTACAGCACCACCTAGTGGTGGATAAACTAAAAATGATTTACTTAATGCATTTACACATTGATCACCGAACAATGTCTACAGCACCAAATTTGGTCATAGAGGCATGTGAACCAATGACGTTTGTTTTTACGTGTTTTAACAAGTACAGTTGACTTTCTGTTTATGTTCGCTGATCAATGTTTATGTGAATAAAATCATTAGCATGATTAGTAGTGATGTTGTCATGTTGGCAGAATGTCCCAATGTGTAGTGGTCCAGGGTCCCGAATTCATGTATATGACATACTGACTGATTTAGGGAGCCACTTTGTTATCGTCAGAGCGGATTTACACAGATTTTCCTCACGCCGGAGGGAATGACTACTCCAATATATTTTTCAGGTTATTGTGCATTTAAACAGCAACCTTGCAGACAAATCTTCCTGGAATCACCAGGGACCACCTCAGGAAAACATTAAAAACAACTTACCTGTGATGGAGGATGATTTTCGGTCTTGTGTTTCTTGGGAATATCCCGGACGAGCCCCCAGATTGTTAGAAAGTCTGTTCACTCGGCGGCCGTATTTGCAAGGACTCCAGGCAAGCTATTTTGGGCATCCAAGACCAAGTCCTTTCTACTTAAATGGGGGAATCTTAAAATCTCAAAAACCGTTTGCCATGCTCACATTTAAACAACATATTTCAAATCAGCAATAAAATCTAATATGAACTGCCCCATAAATGCTGTTTCTTATGCTCAAATAGCATTTTTAAAGGCTTATATTTCTTGTACAGTCATAAGAACACTGATGTGGTGTCGCAATTTGCATGTGTAGCAAGGTTAGATGTTGGGTGAAGAAGGAGGCGGGAACCGGCGAACATTTAACAACTTTAATAATAAAATAGATAAACAAATACAAAATTAAAGTAAAGACACATATAATAAAACAAACAAAACACAACAGAAATCCAGGCCTGGTCCTCTCTCGATCTTCACTGTCGTCGCTCCGCCGTGTGAGATCGAGACGCACGTGTCGGTCATCATTAAGCATGCCTCGTCCTGCTTGCCACAGCATACTAAGAATGTGTGTATAAATACAGGGGGTGTGTGTTAGTATGTTGAACGAGTATTCCAAAGATACCCGGATCGTCTACTGTTTCCGGTTAGAATCCGAAGTGCAGATCCATAACGGCTAATATTTCCCACAACCCATTGTGCACTGGACAAGGATTCGATTAGAACTACAAACAAATCAACCGTGTTAAGAAACTACAAACATGGAGGATATGCGAGACCGACGGTTAAGTAGAGAAGTTTGGAATAAAGGGGTTTGAGTGATTAATAATCAGTATCTAATCTGACAAAAATATATTTATTCAATGTTATCCACATTATTTTTCATCAACTTTTATAAAGGTCCGTTTGGACATTAACTTTTGAATGCATCATTATGCAAACACATTATAGTCTTCGCATGTCTCCACGTTTCTTTCTGATACGGTAGGAAATTAAATTGAACTGAATGTGGAGGATTTTAACTGTGACAAGATGATTGACGGGGCAGTTTAACTGGTGACAGGGTGCACTTAACTTAAGCGACGGAGCGAACCGTTAAAGATGCAATTATGACGATTATGATATTCAAATGAATGCAGCCTTGGTGAGCAGAGGAGACTTCTTGCTGAACATCTTGCTGAAATGCAGGCTGGAATGAAAAGTTCAGAAGCACCTAGTGGTGGATAAACTGTAAAAAGGATTTAATGTCATGCTTCTGCTCTATTTAGATCCATTTGTTCATTCTGAGTGCAGTGAACCCCATTGCCCTTACACACAAAGATCAGGTCATCTGCATCTTGTCTGTGTTTTTTTGGCTTTGCTTTGAAGTCGACCCCGAGGGTCCCGATGAGCTGTGCTGGTCAAAAGTTAAATCTGCTCCTAACCTTTGAAGCGATTATCCTAAAATCATATTTCTGCCGGCGTCTGAAGCTTACGATTGTGCCGGGGTTGCAGTGACTGCGCCGATGGCCTCGTAATTGCTGCTACAGCTGTATCTTCACATTTCAGTATGGAAGGTCACGTATTCATTTTTACTTTCCAAATCACAGGGATCCTCGCCTTAATCCTGCAGAAGGGGATTTGAAAGCTCCTGACTGTAAAGTGCAGCTCTGGGGAGATTTTAAAACCGCAAACACGAGGGGAGATTTGGCCCTCATTATGAGACCTGGATAAGAGAGAATAATGTGGTGGCTTGAAGTGATGAAGAGAGGAATAGAGAGCGACGTGTTTGAGGAGGAGAAAAGCACAAACAGCACAGGAGAGCATGAAGAGCTCACTTTGATCATCACAGCAACAGCATTTGCAGAGAAAATAGTGGCTTGTTCTGTTTGACTGCATGTTATCTTGGTGTCCCAGAGAGGTGTGTGTGTGTGTGTGTGTGTGTGTGTGTGTGTGTGTGTGTGTGTGTGTGTTTCTGACACCACACAGATTGATCATACAGTCAGTAAGAAACAGTGATATTAGCATTGACATTTACATTTGGCAGCCTCACAAGTTCTGAGCAAAGAAGTTTTCCAGTCAATCAAATTGAAATTCAGCTTGCACAGAGAATATAATCTTTTGTAACATTTTAAATGTCAATTTTATTAATTTAATGCATCTTTGCCGAGTAAAAGTATTGTTTTTTTAATCATATCTACCACAAACTTTTGAACGGTGTAAATAAATGTTTTTTTAATAACATCTATGAATAACTAACATTCTGTTCTGCTTCATGCTGATTTTAAGTGTCCTTCATCTGTCATTATTTCGTAAAGATACTTTATAGTCTTATGCTTGCATTTGAAAGGGTAACTCTCTCCAAAATGCAACCTAGGGTCTTTTTGTTAGTCGATCTCCGAATGCGAATGAACTGACTTTTAGAATTTTAGTATTGCTTCTTATATGAGGAATCGTTTTTCAAATACAAGGTCAATATTGATTTTCACTAACGACAAAACAACAAATTATCCGTGAATTTATATGGAACTAAGCTTTAGGAGCTTTCCATCTTTACTCTCCTCCCTGTTACGTTGCTTTCGGAGATCGACTAGTTTTGACTGTCAAAATGCCGGTGGACACATTTACAGTGAGTTGTTCACTTTTTAGTAAACTCTGTGGACACAAACACTGTTCTCAATGCTGGAGTTCATGTGTAGAGCCCCTGGTGACACTTCCAGCAAAGTTTCATGTTGTGTCGAGCCACCTTAGTGTTTTAAAAATAGCGATTTTTGATGCTATCATAGTCGTGCCCCAGCAAGCACTCCCATTCAAAAGGCAATTTGACCGAAAACGAAAATACGCTCAATCTTAAAAGTGGCGTTTCCATTCTAATTATGCTTTTAAATGAAGGTTTGCCTCGGGTAGATTCACAAAAAGACCCTATGTTGCATTTTGGTGAGAGTTACCCTTGAAAAGGAAGGTTATATTGCACCCGCCACACGCTGATCTGATCAAGAATCTGAACTTTCGCACTCCGAGAGAAGATCCACCCATCTAAAGACACATCCAGCACTCGGCTTGTGTAGAATCAAACCTCCTGTTCCTCTGAACGTCTCAGTCTTCTGCAGGGTCTGTTATTAAGACTCGGGTTGAGTGATTCCGACACATTCAGCGTCCAGGGTAAATACACTAAACATCACTTGAGAAGAACCAACTTATGCATTTTGCATGGGGTGGATGAATGGATGCTCTCAGCATATGCACTGAATTACAGATGAGTGTCAGAGAAAATAGAGAAAGTGGAGCTGTTCGGACAAACAGGGTCATTGCAAAGCATCACGCGAGACATGGGCAGCTGTCTTCTGAGGGACCGAACTGTTTTCAACAATGATGATAATCAGAAATGTTTCTTGAGCATCAAATCATCATATTAGACTGATTTCTGAAGGATCATGTGACACTGAAGACTGGAGTAATGATGCTGAAAATTCCGCTTTGATCACAGGAAAAAAATGACATTTGACTATTTATTCGCAGAAAACAGCTATTTTAATTTGTAATAATATTTCACAATATTTGTGTTTTTATTGTATTTTTATCATATAAATTCAGCCTTGGTGAGCAGAAGAGACTTTCAAAAACATAAAAACATATGAATTATTATGTATGTCTATGTAGATGTACAGTATATGTGTGTGTTAATATGAAGACTTCAGATGCAAAGCCTCTAAGTCCGTCTGAAGTTTTTGCTTAATATTAACATTTTTATCAGGCTCCTATGATAGGTTTCTACCCAAGTACCGACATGGGCTGACGGGATTTAGTGAGTTTGATGAACGTATACTATGTGCGGAGAGCATTCACTCAATATTATTATCTCATTTTTGAAGAGGTGGCTTTTAGATGCTTTTGCATCGGAGGTATATATATCATTGTTATTATTATTTATTTTTTTGCTTCAAATAGCTTAGTATGCACTATATTGCAATGCATTCTAGGATTGTCTTCTTCTTGAAAGATAGATTAATGCTGCCGTAGATTCTGATATCCTAGTAGACTTCAAATGCGTGTGAATGTTGCTCAGAAATGCGGCCTATGGGAGGCATGAGATCATGTATCTGTAAAATCTGAGAGATACAGAGAACAACCTTACATTTAAGAGTTTTCTTCTTGTTCTTGAGATTTTCTGTCAGGTGTCTAGCGCTCGAGCGCCACTGAAGGACACGATCACAACTCATATCAGAAAACAGTTATTGATCCTCACTGCGCCGCTGAGAGGAATCAGTCACGAATTGAATAATAACTAGATCTTTCTGGAGGAAATGTGAGTGGAGTTTAGCCTGATGTGGGTGTTTGTTTACTGGACCGAGTCAAAATGATCACTAATTGTAACTATTACTCTATTTGACTTCACAAACACAACTCATAATAATCCATGAAGATGTGCTTCTGAACTCAAGCAGTGGGTTCAAACTCGCTGTCATAATGCTGTTAATTTTTCATGATATTCTCTTTGGTCTCTTCTGTGCTGATGAAATATGAATAGAGTTGAGATGCCTGCTTCTCTGGAGCTCCAGTTATTGCACTTAGCATTATTTTTAGTTGTTATATAAACACTTCACAATGATGAATGTGTGAAAAAGCTCATAATATAGTCAGTGATGTGCCACAACACCGCTGCTTAATACTGACTGCTGATGTGTGCTGCTCTTTCAGTGTCCGCTTGTGTTTCAGTGACATGCTCTCAGGTATCTGTGTTAAAATACCGTGGCCAAATTAAAAAATAGACACGAATGAGACAATAATAGTATAGAAAGCTATACAATTAAAATGATAGGCTACTTCTCTTCTCTCATGTTGATGATGGAATCTGCATTTCTCTGTTATTTATTCTCTCTCTCTCTCTCTCTCTCTCTCTCTCTCTCTCTCCTTCTCCTCCTCATGAGAAAATGTTCACCCAAAAATGAAAATTCTGTCAGTAATCACTCACCCTCATGTTGTTCCAACTTTCGTTCATCTTCGAAACACAAATTAAGATATTTTTGATGAAATCTGAGAGCTGGATCAAATCTCCATATGGCTTCTATTGGATCGAAACTTGCCAGTCCAGAAAAGTTTTTAAAGACATCGTTAAAATAGTCCAACTGACTACAGTGGCTCAATCTTAAGTTTATCAAGCGATGAGAATACTTTTTGTGCGCAAAAAACCCCCTAAAATAACGACTTTATTCAACTCTTCATGTTCTTCTGTGTGTTTCTCTGAGTGAATTCACGTAGTGTAACAGCGCAGCGCTTCTGGGTTGTACGTCAGAACGTAGGCTCACTATTGGCCAGCATGACACGCATCACACACATGACCAGCGTCGGCCAATAGAAGCCTATAGAAGAGTGAGACAGCTCTCAGATTTCATCAAAAATATCTTTATTTGTCTTATGAAGACGAACGAAAGTCTTACGGGGTTGGAACAACATGAGGGAGAGTAATTACTGACAGAATTGTCATTTTTGGGTGAACTAACCCTTTAAAAGTGTATTTCTATTAGTATGACGCAACATGTTATGAAAAGCCAAATAGCCCCATTGCTCAAACTTGACCAGTGCAGAAGAAAAGAAACGTCAGGGTGAGTAAACGATGACCATTGTTCATTTTTGGCTGCACTGAACCTGACAGCATGTAGTATATGTTCTACACCCGATCCTTCATCCACTCTAATCACATTCCAGCAGTCGAGTGTGTCTGCAGAGAGGAGATGTTTTCCAGTAAGCTCTGAGCTGTGGTTTCTGTGGTCTGTTTAGATGGAGCAGTGACATCATATCTGACCACCTCATTATCTCTAATGCGTTACACGCCTTTAACTGCAGGACTCATCGCCCAACCACAGAGCTTGTGCTATGAGTTCAGGGGTCTGTCGGAAAGATGAACAACAGGGTGCAACTACAATCTTATTTGACAAGATTGCTGAAAGAAGCAAGCAATGGGATGAAGAACCAGGTTTCTCCAAGAAGTGTGACAGGAGACAGAAGACCGTTTGACTGTTTATCTCTTCAGGATGTGTCAATGTCCTGCATTACACAGCCATTAGCCATAACTGGAGTGGTAAAGTGTGGTTTAGTCTGAAATAAACAAATAAATATATCAGAATATATCTGAATTCAGTAAACATAAAGATTCACCTTAGTATACACCATCTATGCATGTTTATATTGTCCACAGTGCGGTAAATGGCGCTAAACATATGAGCGTGAATTACACTGGCATCACTCGCCTCCAAACACATTAATCACGATATGAACAGAGTAACAACAATCGGATATACAGCTGTGACATTGAAGTGTTAATATATCACAATGAAACAGCTAAGTATAAGGATAAAGACTGTGAGCTACAAGGTTGTTAATCGATAGTATTTGCTTCTGTTACGGCCGTAAGTCTGCATTATTTCAGCTTATTTTTAAAATAATTGTGTTTAACAGTGGAAATTCCTGGTAAAAAACTACATTACCCATGATGCAGTACAGAAAATTCCACCAATCATAGTCGCAAAAAAGCAAACTTGCTAAAAGATCTCTTTAGCTCCGCCCAATCCCATGATGCACTGCGAATGATTTAATCGAGTCAATCTCACCACACTCTCAAAATACGTAAATATTTGTATATATTTGTAGATTTTGCTATAAACTCAATATGTTTATAGCATTTATGTTAAACATAAAACCACCATGACTTGTTGATTGGTTGCTAAGAAACGATTTGTTTATCCAGCCACTGTGTTTGACCAATCAGAATTCACTTCGGCAGGATCCAATTAAAGCAAATCTACAGCTGACGTGACGAAGCTTATCAAGTCCAGGCCGTTTCCCTGAGGAGACCAGATCCACTTTAAGATGATGATTCATCCTCCTCCTCCAACAGATATTACACTCCATCAAATAATCTTCATCAATAAAAGATCTAGAGTTGCTTTTACTTTGGCAAAACGTGTTGCATTAGCTTTTTATAGATCGGCAGGGCGTCTTTATCCTGTGATATCAGCGATCATGGCTAATGCCTTCAAAGCAACAGCCGCTGCCAGAGGATGATGTTTAAGCAGACAGACGTTTGTTACTTCCCGCACCAATCATGCAGTATTCATTACCTACTTCAAGCCATAACAGCTTATTGTATTATTCATTGCAGAAGATCATGGGTTTATTCTCTAGAATATTGCGGCTTACACGCTCATCAAGGTTATGGAGACGATCATGTATGTGCATTCATAATGAAATTCATTAATAGATGTCAGAGACATGCAAACTTGTCAAACCAGAAGTCATTGTCACAAAAATAGAGAGGTTTTGGGATTGAAGTTTACTTCAGTGAAAATGACCCGTTACCACAGGTAGTTTTCTACAACAGCATTTGTCAAGTTTGCTATTACCATATCAGTAAAGTTTATTAGTAATTTACCACAAGAGTGTAATTCAAGTTTTCTACAGCAGTATTAGTCAAGTTTACTATAGCCATTTAAGTCCAGTTTACTGGTACAGAACAGTACAGTACATGTTCACTAGAGTCCACTACATTAGTAAGTTTACTGGTACTGTATCTGACATGTTTGTTTCAACAGTGTGTGTTAAGTTTAGTTGTCTAGTATAATTTAGGTTTACTGGTGGTTTTCTTACAGTATCTGCCATTTTGCTTCAACAGTATGCATCATTCTGGTTTACTTGTAGCATAATTAGTACTGTAATTAGTAATGTAATATTAATATTAATATAGTAATATAATAGTATTGTAATCAACGTTTTACTGTACAGTATCTGTAATTTTTGTTCATCTGTATATGTCAAGTTTAGTGGTCCAGTATCTTTTAGATTTGCTGGTACATTTCTACAACAGTATTAGTCAACTTTACAATAACCAACACATAAGTCAAGTTTACTGGTTGTGCATCTTCACTAGTATGCTTATAATGGTATGTGTGACATTTACTAGTAAAATATCTGTCGTATTCCTTCAACAACACTATATGTGTTTGAGTTTTATCTTTTATGTTAAGTTTACTATTAGTTTTCTCAACATTTCTCAAGTTCTGGTAAATTTCTAAATTACTGGTATAATAGTATGAGGTTTACTGGTCAGTTATCTGTCAAGTTTAGTGCAACATTATCTAGCAGTTGTTTGAATAACGTGTCAAACGTGCATTAGTGAAGTTTCAGTAATTTGTGTTGACTTGCTCTCATGTATGCTGGTGAGAGATGAGGACACATCCAGAGACATGCGGTTCTCCCAGAGTGAAGTGCTCAAATCCTCATAAATATGAGTGATCTGGGATTTGATTGATATTGTGGCTAAAAGCTTTCCTGCTGCGCTGCCAAGACTCTAAATCTGAGGGTCCATTTTCTTTGTGTCAGGTTTTACTTGTTATGTTCAGTCCTTTCACTGCAACACTGTGGACATTCAGCTCCATTAGACACAAATACTGCCAGAGCCGAACACAAACTAGTAGTTATACAGGCTGTACAAGATGAACAAGATGTTTTATATAGTGTATACATGCTGGACTCAACAAAATATTCATGCCTAAAATTAAGATTTATGTTTATCTGAATTGCATATAAAATTTCCACACACCATTTTAACAAACAAACTTGTTTGATGCAGAATGATGCAGTTTTTGTCCATCATGCATAAATGAAATGTCTCTAACAGTGCTAATAAACTTAATGTGTTTATATATTTATCATCAATACATCCCATTTGTTTAAATCTCATACATTTTAACTAATTGAATATGACTTGCTCCACAGCTAACATTATTTTAACCACATTTAATCATGACAACTCTCTGAATAGTTTTAACATGTTATTGAATATGGCGATGTTAATGTATTTGGTCTTGCCAGACTAGATCCGCTGCTGCTGTTGAGTATTGCTGCTGCTAACATTAACATTTATGCATTTGGCAGACACTTTTATCCAAAGCGACTTACATTGCATTTCAAAGAACACATTTACAATCTTATCAGTTCTTGCTTTCCCTGGATATCAAACCCATGACCTTGGCATTGCAAGCGCCAACGCTCTACTGTTTGAGCTACAGGAAAGATAACAGGTACACGGAGACGCTGCTGTGAGCATGTAAGATGCTGATGCTACTGCTGCTGCCATATATATGACATATATAACATATATGACATTTATAAATCCCGCAGCAGATCTAGGCAGGTGGAGCTGGGGAGGTGGAGGGGTTCAGAGGAACTCTGATAGGACGTTGCAGGACTAGCTTACAGCAAACACTGAACCAGACTATTTAAATGTTGAGCGAGCATCTCATTGGCTGCAGGATCAGGAGAAGCCAATCAGCTTGTGCCATGCGGTAATGATGTGATGCCAGCACCCTCTAGAGTTTCATGACTGAACTAGATATACTTTTTAACTGAATAAATGTGATTTTTTTTTTCTTACAATGAACATTTATGCTGCTTCTAAGCTATTTGAATAAATGCATTTTGAAAATATCATTATTTAAATCAAATCAAGTTAAAAATAGTTTAATAGATTAAAATAGTTAGTAATAAACTGTGTTATGATTTTTTTAGGGCATCTTCTATTACCCATTTTCTTTACCCGTTTCAATGATTTAGGATGGACAAATATGCATCACATCAAGTTAATTCGTTTCTTATGTTGAAACTGTAATCCAAATGCATGGAAATGAAATATGCAAATCAAATACATAAATAGTATATTTATGCATCACATGTAGGAGCATTACTGCTTGTACCTGAACATATTTGACAGGATTATACAGCTAATCTGGGAAACACTGTTCATTAAGTAATTGCCATGAAGTATACTGTCAGCTGGTGTTTATTGCAAAATAAACCCCTTCAGTATCAGAAAAGAAACCTCCTCTTTACTATTTATTATCCCTTAAATAGCAGGATATTTGAACTTAAAAATGTCCCAGCGCTAAAGAAAACTCAACAGACCTATTAAAGTGTTTTAAAGTTTGTAGATTTATGTCTCTCCTGGCTCGTTTGTGTTGGTGAAAGGGCAGCTGGGTGATTTTATTCCTGTGTGTGGTGCAATAGTTTATCTGTGGCTGTGTGTGTGTCCACACTCCTTATCTCTGATCCTGAACTGTTCCTATCAAATCTCAAGCAGCCCCGATCCGCTGCTGTATCCATAATCGACCCTTCACATCCTCACATCACCCCGAGAGCTCGAGCAGATAAAAGCTCAAGTCTCTCACAGTCGGTCTGTGCGAGTATGAAGAGACCTTGAGGAGTAACAGATTATTTGGAACGGATCAGGGATGTGAGAAACAAAAAAAAAAAAACAAAAAAAAAAAATCGTAGTTCTGATTGCACCACGACGACGGGATTTCCAGCATAGAAGGTGGGCACGCTAACAAGACCGCAGCCTCTAGCGTTAGTCGCCAGCGCAGCTCTCTTGAGATCAGGGGAGTGAGGTTTACCTGCACAGCTCTTTACTAGCTGGCCTCCGTTACACTCACCCCTAAACCTCACTCCCATCCGGGTCACGGCACCAATGTAACCTCATGAGAGATGTGTGTGCCAACAAGGATGCTAAAGACCGCAGCCTCTAGCGTTAGTCGCCAGCGCACCTCTCTTGAGATCAGGGGAGTGAGGTTTACCTACACAGCTCTTTACTAGCTGGCCTCCATTACACTCACCCCTAAACCTCACTCCCATCCGGGTCACGGCACCAATGTCTGAGAGCTGCAGTTTACTTAGTTAGTTAGTTAGTTAGTTAGTTAGTTAGTTTTATTTAAAGTTTGACAAGGCAGGATATTGAAGGACAAAACCCTGAAATGTATCAAACAAAAGTTGTAGGTAAGTAGGTGTTGGAGACACAGAGAGGAAACAATGCAGTGTAGTTTAGTAAAAGTACGTATTGTGGCCTCGTCGCGCCTCTCACTCAGTGATGGGACAGTAGAAGTTGAAACATCTATTATCCGACAGCAACGTTATTGGACCCTCTCTAACTCATCAGAGAGACCTTTAGGTAGTCCACCCCATACTGGGCCAGCGTACTCAAGAACTGGCTTTATAAACGTCAAATATACTTCCATTAAAACATCACAAGGGATGCCCGTGTTTTTAGCAACACAGAGATCATGTTCTTCGAAATCATGTACTTAATGTGGGCAAATTCACAGACACGACACGCAGTTTAAAGGTGGAACTCTGCTTATTACATGTCCTGATATTACAGGAGAGGAAGGGCAGGGAATGTGTTCGCCTTTCCTGGCGCTAATGACCATATTTTTGTAAAAATGGGGAATCTTAGCAGGATAACAATTTGCAGATGTGTTTGAACAGTTTTATAATAGTAACTGTAGTAATTATAGTATTTGGCATATGCATGGCAGAAACTGTGATTGCCATGGTGAATTTCTAAGCGTTGAATGTTTAAAAACGAATGGTTGTGTGCTGCTGTCAATTAAGCCGTCTATCAAATGAACCAACTTTTGTTAGTCTGTGTTAATTATATCAATCAAATCACATCAAATGTTGAAAACACAGATTCCAGCAGCAATAAAAGACAGAAATAATCAGTATCTGATTAACTCCAGTGTCCTGATTAGGCTCATAGCAGGGCTCTTTCTGTCTGGCCCTGCAGGGGTCACAGTTTCAGATCCTTCATCTTCATTACAAGACAATCAGAATTAACTACGCATGAGAAAAATGTCTAATTATCACCTACTGACTTGCTCATTAAAGCTAGGATAGTTTTTCATAAACACTTTTTGTTACTTGTTAAAAACTCTCTCTGATATCAATTAATAATAGAAGTGGTAGAAATATTGTAAAATGTATGTGTAGAAATCTTCTGTGGAACTCTAAACCCTGCCATTCATGGGTTTATGTCCCCCAAAAGTGTGAACATTGAGCCTCGTAGACACCATCAGAACATTGAGAGCGTCCGCTCAGATCCATCCATCACTTTCCAGCTCAACCAGTCTCACTGCATTAGACCTTCAAAGAGTGAACAGGTCATGAACACGTCAAAGCGGATGGAGCATTGTGATCCAAAGCGCTACAATGGACACTTCAATACATCATCATCATGGATCCGTTCAGAAATGTTCAAGTTTATATTGTTTACCTTGACTTGTCCGTTGTAGACAAACTCCAAAAATTGCTCCCTCTGCGCTGGATGGGTTTAGAATAAGCAAGATGTTCGCATTCGCTCGATCTAGACGAGTGTTAGTCTACTCAGCTGCTTACTCAAAACAAGTAGCTACACAGCTAAAAGTATTCCTAATATTTTGGACCTTTACTGAAAGTTCACAGTTTCAAAGTTTGGCTTGGTTCCTTCCGACAATGCAAGACATCATTACACCATTTTACCGTTTCTACAGATTGAAGTGAGCAGTCCGTCAAAACACAAGCGCTCAGGGTCGTCTACAGGGGGTCAGCCCTATGTTCCCACAGCCCTATGTTCCCATGGCCCTATGTTCTCACATTTCTAAGAATTTTTTTTAATTTTTTTTTTACGATTTGTCTAAACCCCAGTTACGGGTAGGTTTAGGGGTGGGGTCAGGGGTAGGCCATTTGTGGGAACATAGGGCTATGGGAACATAGACATGCTCCTGTTGTGTATATGTGGCATTATGTGTTGAACTGAACTAACAGACGTGATCCACAGATCCAGGAGAAACTGAAGTCAGTGTGACTGCTGTATCATTATACAGAGGTACGACACGTTCATTTATACTGACAGCTTTATAACATTAAACTATCAGTCAGTCTGTAAAAGCTTCATCAATAACTGTTGATAGTTGAATACCCTTGACTTCAGTCATGTACAGTTTCTCTTCTTCCTCTCATGTTTCCTGCAGTGATTGTGAGTATTGTTGAGATCGCAGTGTTTGCTGCTGGTATAACCTCCGCTGGGAATTAGATATAGAGACCGAACCTCTTGAAACTTGATTTGAATAGCCCTGCCTATTGTAACCAATGATAAGTCGAGTCTCCGGTGTGATATTTGCGTAGCCGTTATGACGTATTGTCTGAGTAGAGCGTCCCAAATCAGTCACTTATCAGGCCTCTTTTCTAGACTCTCTGCTTTGGGTTTGGAGCAAAGCTCTTGTGTCCCTAAACTGTCAAAAGACTGGCCTTGAAAAGCTCTTATTATAAACATTGATCTTGATTGTTATCAGGGATTGAAATGAACACCTGCCAAATGCGAGTATAAATACGCTGTCGAATCACCAGCCAGTGTGGCGGGTTGCTTATGTTTACTCACTTTGCTGTGGAAGTTTGTGTGTAAGCTTGTGTTTGTGTAAATACAGTGTATCGCACACAATCTGCTCATATCTGGCTTACTTGAACACACACGTCACTACACAAATAACAGCGCACTTGTTCATTTGCATTGAAGCAAGATTAAAGAAACATAATAATGTGGCGATACTTGCCTGGGGTAATGGAAAAGACATTGTTATTCTCCAATATCTTACAGTTTTAGAAGACCCTGTCTTATCCTGAGACCACAGGTTTGTTTTGTCCCGCGTGCTGTTTGATATTCTTTATCTGTCCACCTAAAATTAATTTTTTGGTGATTAGGATAAAAAAGGAAGGGAGTAGATGGCTGGATGACGGGATTTTGTTTGAATAGGAAATTAATGTATGAAATCCAAATTTTATAATAAATAAATAAATAAATATATAAGCTGTGACGTAGTTAATCTGGTTTATTTGGTTTTCCCTTATTTTTTATTTATTTTTTTATTATTTTTTTTGGCTAGTAGAAGTTCTGAATGGCCGGTACCTTAAAAATGTTGTTGCCAAATTGGCCAGTGAGTGAAAAAGTTGATTTCAAACCCTGATAGTTTTACATATTTTACAGGTCTTGTATTGTTTTTGAGTGTTATTCTAGTATTTGTTAATATTTTAAATCAGCTTTTATTTTATTTCTGTTTTCATCTTAATTTTAATTGAAGTTTTAGTCACTTTAGGTGCTTTGTTATATTTTTGAATGTTTTTACTTCACCTTTAAGTCATATCAAAATTGCCCTTTTTTTAATGGAATATTGCCAAGTTTATTATAAATGATTTATTGGTGCACATCATTATTGTGTTAAATTCATGTTCCTGGTAATCTTGAGTCAGAATATCTTCCTCTCTTCTCTGATGACGAGGGCGGGGCTATAACCTGTCACTCACATGAGATCCACCAATAGCAAACCACAACCATCCAAACATCCAATCAATTCCCCAAAGACAAAATCAAGCCCCGCCCTACTTTTGCCAACTTCTGTTTCATGCCGACTTTAAACATTTTATTTCAGGCACCTTTTCTAATTGTTCGTCTAATCAACATTTTTCATCTTTTTTAATTTATTATTTAATCAAAGCATTTTATTTTATTTTATGTCTTCCCCTTTTAAATACACTAACATTCAAAAGTGTAACATAATTAAGACTGTTTAATCTTTTTGAAAGAGTCTCACCAAGGCTGCATTCATTTGTTAAAAAATATAGTAAAAAAAAAAAAGTGACATAAAATTTTTAAATAAGTGTTTTCTATGTAAATATATTGTAAGATGTCATTTATTCCTGTGATCAAAGCTGTATTTTCAGCATCATTACTCCAGTCTTCAGTGTCACATGATCCTTCAGAAATCACTCTAATATAATGATTTTGGGGTTCAGTTATTATCAAGTTTTTCTCCCCTCCGACGTCCAGCCCTATAGAGACACTTTCCACAGTCTTATCAGGTCCCAGTGGATTAAATTAAGTCTCGGCCTTCAATTTTCTCTTTGTTGAATAGTCTGTTTCACTCTGAAAAATGTCAGATTGCAGAGGTCAAATGGGTTGCGAAAGCCATTTCATATTGATTTAAGTCATTTGGTATCTTTCTGAATCTGCGATTGGCGTTCACAGTCCAGATGAAGTGCGTTTGCTCGTCGCACGGCCCCAGCGTTCCCCTCAGAAGGGCTCGAGTGCTTCAGGAACCCAAACCCAACATCATTAGAGACGTCTCACTTCTTGGTGTCATTTAACAGGTTTTATTTCACACTATTGCTGAGTCTTGCTGTGGTATTTCATCATGCTGGCGTTAATGCTGACTCTGTATGTTTAGGAGGTGGTCCGGCTCGCTTTCCAAATGTCATGTGCTAACTAACCCAAAACAAAAGTGTTAAATGTGCAGCGAGTCATGCATGATTACGGTCTCCTTCACCAGCTGTCGACTCCTCCTAATTACAGCTCTGACATCAATGCTGAAGCGCAGGAAACTGCACAAATACAGAGAGAGGTGGAGCTGCGTTTCTAGATGGATGAGCGTCTGCTTGTGTGTTAGTGATGCAATTCCTGTGGGCTGGAGTGAGCGCCGTGTAAACAGTGCTTTATGGCTAGTTTCATCACATTCCTTGTGCCTTTCTGACAACTAAGCTGGATTTAGGTTTTTTGTTGTTGTTGTTCTTTGTTTATTTTTCCAGATTTTGCAAGTGCATTGTACAAACTTAAGGCGAGACACTACAGGTGAATAGGGTAAAGGTTTTAACTAGCAGATATCACTTTCCCAGTTGATTACCTACATTAAGATGAGGAAAACCAAAATGTATTACAAGTTTTCTGTAATTTAATGTTTAAATATGCAAATTAGGCAATATCGAATTAAATATGCACTAATTTGCATATATTTTAAAAAACGAAATCTGAGTATTGGATAAAGCCAGGTTAAAAATTATTTTTTCATTGTGTTCACATATTAGATGGGAAAAGAATTACAGAGGGATATATGGATATCTACTTTAGTTATCCTGTAAATCAGAATATACTGTCAATAGCCTTAAAAAAATGATTCTCGCCATGTTTTTTGGAATAAAATGGTATATAAATCAGGCTAGGAATAATATATTTACAAATCCCTCTGTAAATGTCTTCATAATATAACTAGGTACAAGACTGGAAAGTTTGGTGTATATAGGTGCTACTGAAGTGAAGATTTCGTACTTGGAGTATCAGAGAAAGGTCATTTTGAGAAAACGGGCTTTAAAGATTTATCATCAGCCAATGAGATTGCGCATTCAGCCCTTATACTTTCACGATTGGTTGCTGATAAAAAGGAAATGACCATATTTGCATCCGACAGCATTGTACAGGAGAGAGAGAGAGCTATCCAGCCGTGCCTGTGATGACAGAGAGCAGACAGAGATCGCGAATCGGCGGGATGATTTACAACGACAACTTTTGTTGAATTTATGAGAAATCTACTGACGCAAACAGACAAAGTGTAGTAAAATAAAGACCTAAATGTGTATTTCGGACTTTTTTTCACCACAGTCTGAAAGAAGACATGCTATTGAAGACAAATAACCAAAAACCTCAAAATTGACCAGTAAAAAAAAAACGATGTTTTTGCCTGCCGTGTCTCGCCTTAAG
>FLSR01004873.1:572474-585458 GCA_900092035.1 Leuciscus waleckii
TGTGTGTGTGTGTGTGTGTGTGTGTGTGTGTGTGTGTGTGTGTGTGTGTGTGTGTGTGTGTGTGTGTGTGTGTGTGTGTTTAAAGGTTAGTGTTATATCAAAATTTTATATATAATATTATTATTATATTATTATTATTAGTAGTAGTAGTAGTAATCTTAATTCGTTTTTTTGTTAAATGTAAATATGAAATCTCCTGTTATATATATATAATTTAATTATTTTCAAAATTGTGTGTGTGAATCCAAATTTTCTATATAATATTTGTATATTATTAGTAGTAGTAGTAGTAATCTTAATTAGTTTTTTATTAAATGTAAATATGAAATCTCCTGTAGCTTTAGTAATGAGCTGTGAGCACGTTCTGGAGATGTTCGTCTCAGTCTGAGACTCTTGAGCTCGAATCATCTCTGAGGACTCTTGTAAAAGTCAGCAGATCTTCATGGAAAATAACAAAAGATCTGTAAAGGTCGTGCTTGACAGGTAAACCCAAAGGTAAACTTTAAAACACAGAGGCGACAGTTTGAGAATAAATATTTAAAGTTGAATCGTGGAGCACTGCCGCTCTAATACTAATGATTTCTCTATAATCGCACTATAAAACACTCCTAATGGAGGTCTGTGACGTCTGGAGGGTTGAACAGCAGAAATGTCTAGCCGTATATTTATTAAATCACATGAATTTATTAGTGTAAATGTGTATTTGAGCTGTAAACTTCTGCTGATGTCTGACTTGGTAAATAGAGACTCACAGCACGTCTAGATTCTGGTTATTGGGTTGTAAGTTGTTGTTTTGTACAGCACTACAATCCACTATACGGTAGAGTTATTATTTTCTCTGCTTGTTGTTGTGCAGAATAGTCTAAAAGAGTGTATAATCATGAGGTTTGACAGCGAAGTGAACGGATCAACCATAAACAAAGCTTTTTTTGCATGAACAATAATGGCAAAATGGCATTAAATATTGACCCCTGTAAGCTCGCGCTCGATAGGCCCAAAGTCCGGCATCCGACCAGCGCGGAGTCTTAGCATGTTACTGTCCTTTTCTCGAGGCAAATATTTTTTTATTAAATGCAATACATTTGAATATGTATTCTCTCGTTATTTCATCTGACTCCATAAATGAAAAGGTTTTAATGATATCTGTGCATCATTAATTGTGAGCGAATGTTTGACTATTCCTTTTAACTCTTTAATGAAAATAATGTCAAAGTCAGTTAGAATAATCAAATGTAACAATTTATTATGTCAGGTAAATGTATCATGCCAATTTCTTAATCAATTCAAATATAATCGATATAATAACATCAGAGGGGGATGAGGGAAAGAGATGTAGATTAGGATGACTCTGATAGTGCACGAGCAGGAGTTCAAATGTTAATTTCCAGAGAGGTCCTTTGTCCTCTCAGTGTCTGGTCGCTCTTCAACCAGACTGTC
Organism: Leuciscus waleckii; assembly: GCA_900092035.1. Taxonomy (NCBI): domain Eukaryota; kingdom Metazoa; phylum Chordata; class Actinopteri; order Cypriniformes; family Leuciscidae; genus Leuciscus; species Leuciscus waleckii. The sequence goes on from FLSR01004873.1 coordinate 573,912, forward strand.
CGGCATCTCCTAATTTCTCAATTCTTACACCCCTTTAAATGGATAGTTCATCTAAAAATATAAGCATGTCATCATTTCTTTACCCTAATGTGTGGCAAACCTAGATGGCGTTCTTTCTTCTGATGAGAAAACGGGGGTTCAAAAAATATTGACTTTCATTGTATGGATAAGGATGAGTAAATGATGATAATTCATTTGTTGGTGAACTAAAGCAGCGTCTGCCGTTCACTAGAGCGAGGGTTTAAAAAACGTAATAGTCCTGCCATGTTTTCATACCCATAATGCAGCGTGAAATGCACTTTTAAAGTCGAGGAGCTTCTGCTTGAACCGGCGTAGAGAAGGCTTCTCCTCCGCGCAGTTGAACCGGGTGTTGGCCGACACGAGGAAGAAAACACTGTGGAGAAAGGATTGTTCTGCTCATTAGTGGATCTGTGAAGGAGTTTGAGTCCTCAGATAGTGTCCCGGCTCGGGAATACTCACGCCTGGACAAACAAAGAAGCATCGCAAGTTCTCCGTTAGCTCATTCGTGACTTTTTGATTCGTGAAAAGCGTCTTTGTGTTAAATCTCACTGCAGTGTTGTCTGGATAAAGAACTGAGGCTTATTAAAATGCTCATTACACTTCGGAGAGTGATTCATCTCGTTAAATTTCCCATCATAATAGTCCGTGACTGATGAGTTATTAGACCACACTCGGACACAAACAAGCACAGCCTTCAGAGAAACCGGCTCTGTTTACTAGAGCAGAGAAAAATTAGTCAGCGACAACATTTCCCTTGAATAAATAGGCAAAAGATACAGTTTTTTTTAGAGGCTTTTGAGCTTTAAGTCCGGCTTATGGGAACATTGACATCTTCAGCCTTTATGTGAATGTTATTAAGGATTTTGTATTGTAATCATATTGCGTAGTTGTGCTTGGGAGATGAATTGTTTTATTTGTGATAACGCAATGAAACATGCCAAATTGGGCCAACATCATTTTTATCTGGGTTCTCATAGGACGAAATTATGAACACACGCAAAAACAAGCGAGAACCAACATAATTAATGTTGTAGTCAATGTGTTTTCCTGTGAGCTGTTTGCTTTTCTATGCATTTGTTGCATAGTAAAATAAAACCAGTAGCTGTAGTGTGTTAGATAAATTCCAGATAAATACCAAGTTTAGTGTTTTGTTCTTCACTCATATCTAATATATATATATATATATATATATTAGATATGAGTGAAGAACAAAACACTAAACTTGGTATTTATCTGGAATTTATCTAACACACTACAGCTACTGGTTTTATTTTACTATGCAACAAATGCATAGAAAAGCAAACAGCTCACAGGAAAACACATTGACTACAACATTAATTATGTTGGTTCTCGCTTGTTTTTGCGTGTGTTCATAATTTCGTCCTATGAGAACCCAGATAAAAATGATGTACACACACACACACACACACACACACACACACACACATCAATAATGTGCTGAAGTCCAGCTCCATGACACCGAGGGCAAGACTTCGGTCGGCTGTAACTGGTGTTCTCTCCTTCTCTGAGGAGTGAACACAGCAGCTGATGAGCTTCAGGTGTGTAAAGAACAGGCGTTTAACACACATCACACATCACACATCTGGAGATGGCAATATGCTCTTGCCTCAAGGTGAGATCAAGGAAATGTAAGTTACTAGAGCAGATTTGATGAAAGTTTCATGAGCCGAGACACACATGTTCAGCTGAACCTTTTGAACTCTGTAACGTTTGAAAAATGTATGAGTTGTTTGTGTTGTAAGTAAAGGAAGTATTTCTATGAAAAAGTACAGCAGACTTTCATAAATCTGCTCTGATCCAACAGACGCTTGATTATTATTTATTTACACAGTCGCGACAAAGAGCTTTCGCAGTTTTAGAGGAATACTCTGGGTTAAGCTCAGTCAACAGCATGCGTGATTACCACAAAAATAAAATCATCTTTCACTCATTCCTCACTTATTTTCAGAGAAAAATAAACTTTTCTTTCGTCTGATTGATAGTTTAGACTTTCTGTCCACGTAAAAGTTTTTTAGGATAATTGTACAAACCTTCCAACACTATCTCACGACCAATTCGTACGAATTCGTACGAATGATAAAAAGATAGCTAAATCGTACGAATTCGTACGACCTCACTCGTACGAATTTGTACGATTTGTCTAAACCCACGTGATGGGTAGGTTTAGGGCGGGTGTCTTTCTTCTGTCAAATCTGACCTGATTTTTATCAAGCAAATGTAAGAATATCCTTTATATTTCAAGATGAACACTTACTGACTGAAGTACCTCAGGTTTACTTGACTATCCAAACTTTTTTTAAAGAAAAATCATGAGTCTCAAATATGATCGTCAGACTTTTAAGGAAGGTTTGTTCGTTTCTCAATCATCGAAGTGCATTGCATTACTGTATATGTTTCAAAACTTCAGAGATTTGATCATAAAACAAAGCATTAAATATCATCTTACTAAGACATTATTGGCAGATATTTAAATGCATTTTAAATCCATCAAATGCAAGTATCTGTTATCATTGATTTACATTCAGTCAGAGATGGCAAAAGTACTCACTTCCCGTACTCAAGTAGAAGTACAGATACTTGTGTTAAAAAATACTCTGGTAAAAGTAGAAGTACTGATTTAACTTCTTTACTCAAGTAAAAGTAACAAATTACTGGCTTGGAAATTTACTTAAAGTATAAAAAATGATAACGGTAACTCCACTGAAATTATTTGAAACTGAAGTAACGAGCCAATTTTGTAAAATGTAAGGAGTAGAAAGTACCGATATTCGTGTTAAAAATGTAAGGAGTAAAAGTAAAAAGTCGGAAAAAAAATAAATAGTAAAGTAAAAATATCTGAAAAATCTACTTAAGTACAGTAACAAAGTATTTGTACTTCGTTACTTCCCATCTCTGCATTCAGTGCATCAGACTTTCATTTGCAGCAACTTGCATATTTTTTGCTCAGTTTGAACCTCTGAATAAAAGCTTTTTTCTCCTCTATATCAGACTATATCACCCATGTATCAATTATGTTACTCAACAAAATACACTTATGCAAAACCTTTTTGTCTAAAGGTTAAATTAACTAGATTAGATGATTTCATATGTTAAGCACAGTAGGAATGACTCAACCTTTGGCCAAAGCACAGTGAATCCCTGAACTGGTCCCAGTGAGTCCGCAGGCGACGTGCTGGTCGTGTAGATCCCAGAAAGATGCGTTAGAAAGCCAGCGCCTCACTTTGACGTTAATGTCTGGTGTTTTACTGGAGACGAACGGCTGTGGAATCTGCATGCGATGTCACGTGTGTTCGGCCGCTCTTCACGCTCTTTAAAAGCCTGGTTAAAGCACTTGTAAATATTCAATACCTGTCCCATCTCCGTCAAGACCTCGGATTCTCCCGCAGCTTTAATGGCATTCAAAGAAGACCTGCATTCTTCCGCTGAGTTGCCTTGGAAACAAAGTTCTCCGGGCTATTTTATTTTTTTTCCTGTGTTGCCGGAGATCAATGGAGTGAATCCTCCGAGACAGAGACAGGAATCGCTCCGCCACACGCTCCACTGAGAAAAGACTCTGTGTCCCAGTTAGCACTGAATACACACACAATTATTCCTCGTCGCTGGCGGATCGGGCTCTTATTGAACTCGGACTCGTACGGAGTTAGACCTATCGATTAGCGCCAGCCCTGCAGAAACGCTAGCTCACGTATCGATGCCACTGATACACACACATTTGCTTTTGCAATTAGATTTGCTAATTAAGCCAAATGAACATGTTCATTAGCAGAGAGAAAGCAGACACATGAATTAGCAGAGTAGCAAGAAATACAATTTCTCATTTTGATATAATTAGAATGCATGCAATTATGAATATTAATTTAGAAACTATACAGAGATTATTTGTATTATAATTTATATTTGTATATCTATCTATCTATCTATCTATCTATCTATCTATCTATCTATCTATCTATCTATCTATCCGTCTATCCATCTATCTGCCTATCTATCTATCTGTCCATCTGTCTATCTATTTATCTATCCATCCATCCATCCATCCATCCATCTAATAGTGAAAATAGTGTGTTGCATTATTTTATATCACCAGTAAATTCATCATGAATATATTATGAATTTAATATAATTCGTAACTTAATATAATATATTAGATTCTATTAAAACTAAAGGACTCTTGTCATATCGCAGTCAGTGTCGTGTTTTTATTTTCAGTGTGAGACAAAACCAATCAGCCAAAGAGACTTCTTTACACTCGACAGAGTATTTCATTTTGACATAGTTTCATACATGATGTCTTTTATTACGACCTGCACCGGGAAAATATCACACGTTAATATGTAATATGATGTCAAGCATGACGAGGCCTCGTATCTAGAGTTTGCTCTTAAAATGATGGAGAGTTACAGAGCAGAGGACAGCAGATAAATAAAGAGCAGATAACATTGTGTCAATGGTTTGACGTTTCACAGGACAGAAAGCTCGGGAAATGTGCCGTTAGGTCCGGGTTAAGTGGACGCATCGATAAACACGACGAGGATGGAGAGATTGCAGAGAGGAGATGGATGTAGTGTCATGGACAAACACCAGATGTGCAGGTCCATCAGGGAGGTTGCGGTTATTTCCCAATCAACATTTTATGTTTTTTTATATATATATTTCTCCCGCCCTTTCAATGCAGAGCCAGATCTGTGAGCCGAGAAATCAATACGCCTAAATGGAGATCAAAGATGTCGTAGCACACGGGAGCCATCAAACCACATCAAAACCTGATGGATGTAGATCAAAGCCAGTTTTATTCCTCCACGTCCCTTCAGGTTTATTACCACAATTTATAGGACAATTAAGTCGCTCCTACAACCGTCTAATTTTCCGGAGTGTTACTTCGGCTCAGAATCGGTCCGGAGCGCACAAAGCTATCACTCTGAAATTTCCACAGACCTTGATGATGAGGTGTTGGAGAGGATTTTGTCCGTGTGAAAAGTCGTATTGTGGGGAAGAAATTGTTGTTGAGAGTATAAAAAGAAATACATGGCAGAGTTCAAGGATTTGGTCTTATTTTCAGAAGCTTGTTTATATTGGATGATGTTTACTTTTCCTTTGACTCGCACGGAAGGTTAGGAAAACTTTTAATAACCTACTCGGGGTCAGTAACCTCACCGCAGATTCCTGCTTTTGTGATGAAATGCTTGCTTTCTTAATACATGTGCTTGCCAGCGCATGTTTTTCAAAAAAAAAAAAAAGGTTATTCTCAGATTATTTTTATCTAGTGGTAATTGGTATCTTGAGTCTCTTCTGAATGACTTTCCTTCTCAGCTGATGTTATCAATCAATCCCTCCACTTTCCATATAGAGACATTTATGGCCATCTAATCCGTTCACCATGGATAAAATTAACGGAGTGACTCTTTACAGTAGGTAAATAGATATATATCTGCCTTGTTGGCTGAGGATATTTACACTAACTCGGTCCACTGACATCCAGACAAAATTACTGAAGATGCTGGATTGTTGACAGTAGCAGTATCGCAAGTCGACCAGAGTTCGAATCAACCTTTTACCGAATTCGAAAATATTCGAAAAGTGGAAGTAAAGTGGGTTGGAGTAGGGTGTGCTTTATTGTCCCAATAAGGCGGCATCCATTTAATAATTGTAATAAGTATAATCATTTACACTCTGTTATTATTACATACTGTTTAATGTACAACAACACAACCACATTGTAAGTAGTATCTAACACTGTTTCTAAGTATAAATAGTAGGGGGATGCATGATATATCGGCCACCATATTGGTATCTGATATATGTTCATTCGTTAGTGGCACGATAAGAATATTTGGCCGATATATTAAAGCTGATAAATAATGTATTATTTCCTTCAGCTGAGACTCTTCAGATGCGCACTGTTCAACTTGATGGTTTTGAATAGCTTGAAATATGATTGGAATCACTTCATAAAAGGAAAATACAGTGAAGTGCAACAGTTAAGTCTGTCATATCGGCTACATAACATTATATTAAGAACATTATAAATTGTGTGTTTGTGTTTTATGGTGAGACTTTTAGTTTTGCAATCAGGCTCTCAAAAAGATATAAAAATTTGGATTTAGATTTATCAGCCAATATATTGGTCATCAGCTTTCAAATATAAAAGAATTAATGTTATCGGTATAAGCCAAAATGTTCATATCGGTGCATCCCTAATGAATAGCTTCTAACTAATATTTACACTGATTGCAAAGAAAATACTGCTATTTTTCATAGTGTAATAGACTATATTGCTACTTGCACTTAGTTTAAATAGCATCTATAGCTTAGAAAATATGCTATTCACACTTACTGCAAATAGCCGATGCCTAAGATTAAATCCTGCAATCCTGCCTCACAAGCATTTGTGTGTTGTGTAAGTCCTGATGTCTTCATTCTGTGTGTTTCCGCAGGACCAGGAAGCTGATGAATCATGGAGAGGCTGGTGTTTTATGTGCTGGTGTTCGGCGCGCTGGTGAAGGCTCAGCATTGCCCGGGTCGCTGCATCTGTCAGACCATCTCACCCACACTCACGCTCCTCTGTGCCAAGACTGGACTGCTGTTCGTGCCACCGTCCATCGACCGCAAGACCGTGGAGCTCCGGCTGACCGACAACTTCATCACGGCCATCCGCAGGAAAGACTTCATGAACATGACGAGTCTGGTGCATCTCACGCTGTCACGCAACACCATCAGCCAGATCGCTCCGCACGCCTTTGTGGGCTTGAAGTCCCTCAGAGCGTTACACATGGACGGAAACCGGCTGACGGTCATCAACAGAGACCAGCTGAAGGGGTTGATCAACCTGAGACACCTTATCCTGGGCAATAATCAGATTCACCACGTCGAGCTGACGTCCTTCGACGAGTTCGTGTCCACCATCGAGGACTTGGATTTGTCCTACAATAACCTGAGGACGTTACCGTGGGAGGCGATCGCCAGGATGACCACCATCAACACGTTAACGCTGGACCACAATCTGATCGACCACATCGGCGTCGGGACCTTCACGCTCCTCACGAAGCTGGTACGTCTGGATATGACATCGAACCGTCTTCAGACGCTCCCGCCGGACACGCTGTTCCAACACGCGCAAGTCCTGTCGGATCCCAAGATGTCCAGCTCCAACAAGCTAGCCGTGAGTTTCGGCGGAAACCCTCTCCACTGTAACTGCGAGTTGCTCTGGTTGCGCCGCCTGACGAGAGAGGATGATCTAGAGACTTGTGCTTCTCCAGAACACCTGATGGACAAGTATTCTGGTCATTCAGGAAGAGGAGTTCATCTGTGAGCCGCCGCTCATCACCAAACACCAGGTCACCAAACCCTACGTCATGGAGGGCCAGGGCGTCACGCTGAAGTGCAAGGCGATGGGTGACCCCGATCCCGCTATACACTGGCGCTTTCCTGATGGAAAGTTGGTGCATAACAATTCCCGCACGATCCTGTATGACAACGGCACCCTGGATATCCTGATCACCACGCTCAAAGACAGCGGCGCCTTCAACTGTGTCGCCTCCAACGCCGCAGGAATCGCTACGGCTGCCGTAGAGGTCAACATGATCCCGCTCCCGCTGTTCGTCAACAACACGGGTCACATGAGGGAGGCAGATCCAGGCCTCTCCGACATCACCACATCTACCAAATCCGGCAGCAACGACACCAAACCGCAGAACAAGAGGGTTGTGGTCGAAAACCTGACCGCCAACTCCGCCGTGATCCACTGGCCCTCCGAACGCCACATTCCTGGGATCCGAATGTATCAGATCCAGTACAACAGCACCATTGACGACACCCTGGTGTACAGGTATAAAACCTCATCTTTTACGATACATAAAAACAGACGTGACTAATGAAATGGGCAGCTGCTGAGATCCCCCTATTGTGCCTTTAACTCAAGCACTTAACCTCAGGTTACGCCAATTATTGAGCTGTCTAATCCATCAAGTCATTTAGGATTAAAAGCCACTGCTGAATCCCATTCAACCAGTTTTCCAGGCAAAATCAAATAGAGCTCGAAACATATAGAAGGACAGACAGAACAGATCTCAGATCATAGATGACATAATTCCCATTGAATAAAAATGTGAAGAAAGATCTTTAACTATTTTTATAATAACAAAAAAGTATTTTTTTTATTATCATTATTATTAAACATTATTGAAGATCCTCATGGTAATAATAATTATATTTTATATTTACATTTCAGTATTTAATTATATTATATTTATATTGTATAATATCTATCAATTTAATATATTTATTCATTGAATTTATTGTTATAATAGAATATAATATAAAATTAAATACAATTAGATATGTATTATATTTTATAAAAATTACACAATAAATTAATTATTAGTGTAATAATTATATCACATTTACAGTTAAGTAATTAAGTAATTTAAGTAAAAATAAAGCTATTAATATTATTATTATAAATATTTGTATATGTATCCACTTTATGATATATACTGTGTGTGTGTATTCATCATTATTACAAGATTATTTTATTACAACTATAACAAATATATAGTATATTAAATATAGAATTATGTAACTCGCAAATAATTAAAATGTTGAAAATAAAGAACCTAATATTATTGTTATCATTGTTATATTTATATTATATTTATAGTAAAATATAGTAAAAGTACAATATAATTATTTATCTATATAACTTGTTTACTTATTTATAATTTCAATTTTTTCATTTCACATTCACATTTATGCATTTGGCAGATGCTTTTATCCAAAGCGACTTGCATTGCATTCCAAGGTACACAATTTTTACATTCTTATCAGTTCTTCTTATCATTTAACTATTTTTATAAGTTAAATGATAAAATATCAGTTTGTTCACAGATCTCCATCAGTGAACTGGAGCAAATTTACATAATAACAGGTTGTTTAAAGATCAGCTCAAAGACTCTCTGTAGAGAAAGAAGCCTGAAGGTTTAAAGGTCATATGTGGAAAATGTTAAAAGCCCAGATGTGTATGTTGATAGTGAGGATGGATGGATGGATGGATGGATGGATGGATGGATGGATGGATGGATGGATGGATGGATGGATGGATGGATGGATGGATGGATGGATGGATGGAGTTCAGTGATTTAGTAATTCGGTGATTCAGTGATTCAGTGATTCAGTGATTTAGTAATTCGGTGATTCAGTGATTCAGTGATTCAGTGATTCAGTGATTTAGTAATTCGGTGATTCAGTGATTTAGTGATTCAGTGATTCAGTGTGAGTGTACAGTATTCCCCCTCCTGCCTCCGACAGCAGACCTGCACTTGGCGCATGAACCGACATAATGGAATTTAATGTCTGCGACGGCAGCACAGCTAGCGAGCGGTAAAACACTTCTGACATTTATTGCCGCTCGCAGAGCCTCACTGCAGGCAACAAGCGCATTACGCTGGAATGATCTGGAAGAATATGCATCTGCTTTTAAACACAACACCTTTATCTTACTAAGTGCCCAAAACACACAACAGAGCCGCATTAGGCCATCATTAGATGCTGACAAAGCTTCAAATTAAAATGGCTTTTCCCTTTTCGATAAAAATGGGGAAACATTCAGAATCTGAACAAGGCAGAAACAAGCAACTACTGATGACTGCTTTCAAGGGCAAACAGTAATTTTCAGAGGAAGCCGTGAAATTGCCTCTGGTTTATTGCGACGCATTTAGCGTTAAACAGCTTTTGTGTGTGTGTGTGTGAGTGGAGGCGATTGGTCCGCAGTCATGAGAGACGTCAGACCTTCTGTGAATCAAATCAGCCGCAGAGACTGAAGGGTGACCTCGTATCATGTAACCCGAGCGAATTTACATAATAACAGGTGGTTTAAAGATCAGCTGAATTATTGATAACCCCACAGACTCTCAGTAGAGAAGGAGATTTTCTCCAACAATGAGGCGGATATCTCAGGATGAGGTTTAAAGGTCAGGCGCCGTCCGTGTTGAAAGCCCAGATTAAACTGATAATGAACAGGTCAGACGCGTCTGTGTTGAAAATGGCAATGAGTTCGATTAGACTAGTGCTCCTGGGTCAATCGCACAAGCAATGTCCAGCTCACTTTTTCTCAAAATTCGTTTTTTAACCCAAGTGCTGGGTTGGGTCATTTTATTGGGTTATTTTTTAACCTTTTTACCCAGGTGCCAGAATAGTTTTTTCTGTTGCTCAGCTGCTGGCTCATTTTTACTGTCAATACAATTGATGAATCCCTCACATACCTACCTAGTGCTGGGTCAGTGTAACCCAATGTTGGGTAGTCTGTGCCAAACCGGTTTAAACTGGATACTGGTCATCTTGTGTTCTGTTCTGAGAGAAAACGTCCCGAGAGGAAACTTCCTGAATGAAATCACGGTTTGTTTTACAATGCATTCCTATGAAATTTGTAACTTTTTTACACATTTGACTTTTTTTTTACTTATACGTCTCAGCTAACCTCTGCTATGGAAGCTAGTCTTCTAGAAACAAACACAGCATACACTGGATCCACACTCAAAGCGAACGACGCGCCTCCCGCCAAACGAATGCATGACCAGAGCCGAAACAACGCTGTCATGTGCAACAAAGTTAGCGTACGCTCCACTTACTAGCGCTAGCATCGCAGCTGTGGTCGCGCTATGTGTTTGACAGGTTGAAACTTAAATAGGTAAAGAGGTAAAGCTGTTTCTGATGTAACTTTTCAAACATTAATATACTATAAATGATTGTCATTTAATGAACTGGAACAGAAGTTTTCTTCCCACAGGTTCCCATTGGCTGCTCCTGTCACGTCCTAAATGTTTACTAAATGTTTTTGATATTCCGTGATTTTAAAAGACTAACTTGCCATTGAATACAAATATGGTATATGAACTGTTTAAGTGCACTTTTATTATTTAAAATGGAAAACTTTGAGTATCAGGTTGACTGACCCAGCACTATGTCAGAAAACAGAAAGAAAATGGGTTAATGTATAAAACCCAACAAGCTGGGTCAAAATAACCCAGCAGGTGTTTTCTATCCAACATTTACCTAGCGCTGGCTTGCAAAATAACCCAGAAGTGGTTGTTTTCTACCCAGCATTTTTTAAAGTGCACACATTATTATTATTGTGATGCAATAAAAAAAATCATTCTCATTATTATAATATAGAAATGAAATTACACTGTAGTAAAAATTATATTCCAGTTATCTGGACATAACTACTTAAATATATAACAAAATATTTTAAAGTCCGCGTGAACCGGAAGTTGCAAACGACTTTTCTCCAGTGCTGTGACGTATTTCCCAGTGAAACGGAATATTGAACAGAGGGCAGGGTTTTACTCTAGCGCTCCTCCTCTCCATCTCTCGCTCATTACAGACTAACGATTTGAGGGGAGTGGTTAAGCGTTTCCCAAACCAAGCCGTCAAACCTACGTCATCAGGGAAGGTCCTCCAATGCAGAGGGGAGGGGCATTTTCAGATTTTGATTAAAGATTACGAAGCCAA
>FLSR01004873.1:585826-596427 GCA_900092035.1 Leuciscus waleckii
CCCCGAAATCCCCGAAATCCCCGAAATCGACGCCTATGGGTGTGACAATACACTTCGCTCACAAGACGAGACGATACACGATATTGGGTTCACAAGAATGAGACTAATCGATATATTAACACAATTCTTTCTTTTTGTTTTGTGCTGATTAATCAAGTCGTCAGACTGTCATTTTGACGTTTAATCGAGTAACCAGACAGTTGTTTTGTTGGTTATTTGCAGATTAATCGAGTGATCAGATTTTTTTGTTTTTTGTTTGATCAAGTAATCACACTGTTATTTTGGCGATTAGTCGAGTAACCAGTCGATTATTTTGCAGATTAATTGAGTTATCAGTCAATTGTTTTTCCCACTTTGCCGGGTAATCTGTCGTTTTTGTCAATTTGTTGAGTAATTAACCAATCATCTTGCCGATTAATTGAGTAGTCGCCGGTTAACTTGCTGATTAATTGAGTGATCAGTCGCTTGTATTTTGCTGATTAATCAAGTAATGGGTTGTTTTTCCCACTTTGCCGGGTAATCTGTCGTTTTTGTCAATTTGTTAAGTAATTAATCAATTATATGGCCAATTAAACACGTAATCTGTCGATTATTTTGACGATTAATCGAGTTAACTTATACACTTTTTTTTTTTGTGCTAATAAAAATAGACCTAAATGAACAATAGTCAAACTCGCAGCATATGCAGAGATGGAGTTTGTTAACTGAACTGCTCAGACGCCCCAAGCATGTAAATATAACAGTGCAACACTCACTATGAAACACAAAGCGTGTCAGACTTTATATGCATTCCCAAATCCACGTTATTGGAAACCCAAACATAAAGCACATGCAGAGACTGAGTTCGTAAGGAGCAGCATTTACTGTGAACGGAGTTGCTCTGAGACGCTAGAAGAAACACAGAACCTGAACGCATGTAAATATAAAACTATTAAAAATAAAAAAAAACATGCAAAAATGGCTAGCAGGAGTGACTGTGTTACAGTAATGTCAAGCCCTGTATACATGAACTCTTTCCCCATACCGTTTTACTGAATATATCCCTAAATGAACTGGTTAGCTGTCACTAGAGGATCATGGGAGCTGTAGTCCACAACAATGACAAAAAAAAAGTCAAATTATGAAAGTTTTGCTTTCTTTTTTTTTCGTCTGAATATAAACCTCATTTTTCTAATTGTCATTAATAGAGAAAGATGTTTTTGCCTGTAGACTGATCTGGAAATGGTGGGTTACTTTCAGCGGTTAGCCGGGGTGGACGTGCTAAGTGAATGTCAGCAGAACGAGGAGACACCTGTTAGAGCACATATTTATCAGGAGAATCTCAATATTAGCAGGGAATCAGGCAGCAGAGACATTTGTTTACTGAGGCTCTATGTAGGAGGACATTAATACAGTGAGCAAACCGTGAGAAAAAGACAAGCTGATGTTTGCACAGAACGAGAGAGAGAGAGAGAGAGAGCAGCGTGGCTTTAGCTAAATCAGTGGTTATCAACGGGCGGCTAGTTTCTGGTCTGTTCTGATTCAATCAGCTAGGAATTAAAAATAATAAAAATGCGAAAGGTTGTGTCTAATTAAACTCAACAGCATTATGACAAAAATTTAAACATGATAACATGGGTTATTATTATTAATATATGTTATTTCAATAAAAATGATTGTTAAAGTTAATAAAAAGCATTAACACGATAGATAGATAGATAGATAGATAGATAGATAGATAGATAGATAGATAGATAGATAGATAGATAGATAGATAGATAGATAGATAGATAGATAGATAAATTTTAGTCATATGTTTGGTTCTGAAGTAAAGAGAACCACTGAACTAAATGCTAATTTAACAGTTATTAAATTCATACCAGCATCCATAAAACCTTCTAAACAGGAATATGAAAGGCATTATGTTTGAATCTGATGGTGAGGTGAGCGATAGTCAGTTCACTATTCCCTTCATACCCATAATTCCCCTGTCCTTCTCGCTCTGTCGCGCAGTGAGGTCTTTATCAATGAATGTCCATCTCATCTTCTCCACCTCTTAACCTCTGACCCGAGACTGAAAGCACATCGCTAGTGATGACAGAGCGCTTTGACCCAGCGACCCCCGGGACAGTGTCACGCATTATCAGTCCCGTTTAGAGCGGCCAATCAGAAACAGCTCAGAAGCACGGCCTGCTGGGATCTGAGGTGAAGGGATGTTTAAATCCAACTAGACATTTCATTTCGAGGTTGCTGTTAAAGTCTCGCCCCGACTCTGACCCCGAACCGAGAGAATACTAGTTCACATCAGCATCAGCTCCAAATCATCAAAGACAAAGAGCTCATGACGCAAGTCGTAGATTTAAAAATCTTGCTTATTAATTTCATGAAAACAGATTATTTTGCCAAGAGATCTCTTATTTATTTTACCATTTTATATAAGACAGTGGACCAAACAAAGGTCTTCATTCCAGCATCTCTGTCATCTCTCTGGCGTGGACATAGAGCTTCAGTTTTTATATGCTGACCAAAAACAGCTGCATTACCAGAGAAACATGTGGTTACCATTAACATTGGAATATATATACTGTGCCTCGGTGGAAACTATACACTGCATATACTTTCAGTCTCTAACTAAGTATCTCTCACCCACATGCATCGAACAACATTATGATTCACAAAATACAATGATTACACATGATTATGAATGTATATAAAAAGTAATAATACAGATACATAATACTACTGATTATGAATATTAATAAAAAGTAATAATAATACTGAAAACAATATTAAAGGGGTGGTATAATGCCCTTTTCACAAGATGTAAAATAAGTCTCTGATGTCCCCAGAGTGTGTGTGAAGTTTTAGCTCAAAATACCACACAGATATTTTTATACAGCATGTTAAAGTTGTCACTTTTTGAGGGTGAGCAAAAATGCACCATTTTGTGTGTGTCCCTTTAAATGCAAATGAGCTGCTGCTCCCGTCACAGAGGGCGGAGCTTCAAGAGCTCGTGTCTGTTAGCAGCTTCGATTACCTCACGCAGACACACCCTAAAATGACAGAAACTGTTCTGCCTTTTGTGTTTTACGGAGTCAGACAAAGATGGAGAGACTCAAGAAGAAGTGACAACAAGTAGAAGCAACAGGACATTTCTGAATGTTAGTTGATGAATTATGCAGCTGATGTGTAGTTACTATCTTCAATTAGCATATTCTGTCATGATAATCTATATATTGCTCGTATAGGAACTGTTGCGAGATGCAAACAGAGTGACTTTCAATTGCATGTGAAAAGACGGATACTACAGTTGTGCTCGACTACAACATCTCTTCCTCTTCTCAATGTGGACTGCGCGTTCCCGGGGGCGGGGTTTATGTAAATGTTAGGGCTAGTGATGTCACTAACCCGGGGGGAATGTGGGTGGTGTAGTCTCTACCAGCCGTTTGTTGTAGTCCTTAAAGGGTTAGTTCACCCAAAAATGAAAATTCTGTCAGTAATTACTCACCCTCATGTTGTTCCAACCGCGTAAGACCTTCGTTCATCTTCGGAACACAAATTAAGATATTTTTGATGAAATCTGAGAGCTGATAACTTCTCCGTAGGCTGCTAGGTGGCCCAAACTTGCTGGCCCAGAAAAGTTATTAAAGAGATCATTAATATAGTCCAAGTGACTACAGCGGCTCAATCTTAAGTATAGCAAGCGACGAGAATACTTTTTGTGCGCAAAAACAAACAAAAATAACGACTTCCACAATTCATTTCCTTCTCTCTTAAAATGTAATTTCTTTAAAAGCAAATATCTCCCTTTGCTTTGAACTTTGAGCGTTGTAACTTTGCAGATGTTGTTTATGATCAAACAGCAACATTACACACTAACTAAAGTTAGAAGAGTGACATCATAATCAACCACCCCTTTAAATGATGACATTTTAGTCTTCAAAGTTAATGTGAGCCGGTTCATTTTCACACGTCAAACATTGAACTGGAAAACATTTTGAAATATAAAAGCCTGACTCGTGCATAGACACTTTCAGTTGAGTTGAATCTTAAGTGATAGACAGCGTTGAGTTGTAACTAACTATATCTGTCAGCGGTGTGACATTATCACAGTATCGCAGTGATGGGCGATTAGCGCTTTAGCGTCACAAAACACGCCGTTGCTGTTTTTGTAAGATTGGGTGTCATTCTTGAACCCATTTCTGAGTAAATCATTTGTAAATCTAATTTACAAAATAATGGTTTTATGAATGATTCACACAGAAATTCATTCTGCTCATGTTTGATGAATGAGATCTTTGTTTTGCACACATAAAAATGACTATTTCTCTCTCTCTCTCTCTCTCTCTCTCTCTCTCTCTCTCTCAAATGAAGTATTAGGAAGTCTGATTCATTACAGTGAATCAGTTCATTCAGGTGGTTTCTTCAAATGAACAGGTTCAAAACGACACACACACACACATACACACACACACACACACTCACACATACACACACACACACACACACATATACTCACACACTCACACATACACTCACACACACTCGCACGCACACTCACACACACACACACACACACACACACACACACACACACACAGTGTTTTAATTTTAATTTTAGTTTATTTTTAAGTAAGTGGAAAAAGTAACATTTCAAAGTTTTGATTTACTTTTTCATTTAATATTTATATTTGTTAATAATTTTAATTAGCTATTTTTATATTTTCAGTTTGGTTTTAATTTTAGTTTCATTTTTAGTAATTTTGTTATTTTAGTCACTTTTTATATATTTAGAAAACGTATATGTTTATTAGCATTATCTTATCTCTCATTTCTCTCAAATGAAGCAGTAGGAAGTCTTATTCATTACAATGAATCAGTTCATTTGGGTAATTTGTTAAAATGAACAGGTTCAAAACAACAATTCACTGATTCATTTGAATAATGTTATATATTTTTATTGTTATATATATATATATATATATATATATATATTTAGATATATAATGATTAATATTATTGTAATATTATTCCTCACTCCAGTCTTCAGTTGCCGTGTGTGAATGACTCTCTCTGGTGTTTCCTCTGTGCAGGATGATTCCCTCGGCGAGTAAGACGTTTAAGATCAACGATCTGGCGGCGGGGCGAGAGTACGAGCTGTGTGTGTTAGCGGTGTACGACGACGGCATCACGTCTCTGACGGCCACGCGTGTGGTGGGGTGTGTTCAGTTCCACACGGCGGCGGAGGCGGGTCACTGTCGCTTCGTCCCCAGTCAGTTCCTCGGCGGGACCATGATCATCATCATCGGCGGCATCATCGTGGCGTCCGTGCTCGTCTTCATAATCATCCTCATGATCCGATACAAGGCGTACGGCGGCGCCGACGGGGCGAAGGCGAAAGCGCAGGGGGACACGAGCGTGAACATGCATTCGCAGACGAACGGAAGCCGAACGGCTCGTTCCGGGTCGAAGCATCACGGCGAGGAGTGTCCCGAGTCTCCCGGCGGGAAGGACTGCAAGGCGCTGGTTCTCCTGAAGATGGATGAGACTCAGGAGGAGCTGAAGGTGGAGCTTCCGCCGATGTGCTCGGAGAAAGCGGCGCCGGCATCCCGACGGGCCAGTGTGTGCGGGCCACCCTCCGACGACACACACACGGACAGCAGCCTCACGGGCTCCACCATGTCCCTGTGCCTGATCGGGCCCGGATCCGGCCAGGCCCGGCCGAACCCCCGCGAAGGGCCCGCTAGCCAACATGGCACTCCTACCCAGCGAACTGGCCCGGACTCGGCACCGCTTCTCCTTCGACGGGGACTATGCTCTATTCCAGAGCCACAGTTACCCACGCCGGGCTCGAACCCGGCGACACAAATCCACCACTCATCTGAACACTGACGCGTCGCCGCCCTGCAGCCGAAGGGTCACGTTCAGCAGCACAGAGTGGATGTTGGAGAGCACGGTGTGACGGACACGTTAGCGGCACGTCCACACACACACGTTTTACGTTTTGACGTTGTTGCTGTAACACACCGTCCGATACGCGACACTGTAGCTCTGCTCTGAAACCTAGTGAGCGATTCGTCCGCACAAGAAATTTATAGGATGCATCAAACTGATCAAAAGTGACAGTAAAGATTTTTTTTTTTTTTTTTACGAATAAATGCCGTTCATTTGAACTTGTAATTCATCAAAGAATCATAGAAAAAAAATCCAAAAAAATAAAAAAATGTCAGTTTCCACAATAATATGATAAAGTGATAATAATCATAAATGTTTCTTGAGCATCATATAAGAATGATTTCTGAAGGGTCATGTGACACTGAAGACTGGAGTAATGATGCTAAAAAAATTCAGCTTTCATCACAGGAATAAATTACATTTTAGTATAAATTCACATAGAAAACAGTAATTTTACGTTGGAATAATATTTCACAATTTTTACAGTATTTTTTGATCAAATAAATGCAGCCTTTGGTGAACATAAAAAAATCATACAGAACCCAAACATTTGAAAGCTCGTTTATATTTATTATTCCAGTGGTTCTCAAGTGGATTTACATTAGATTTTACATTAAAAGTGGTGACTAAAGATTTTTTTTCAGGAACTAACATTTTGAATCATACAAAATTTTATTTTAATTATTTCATGTTCTTCGCACCAGTGATTCACTACTAATGTATTTAATGTCACCTGGGTCACATTTGTTTTACGTTATCAGTATTGCTCATATCATTTTTTTTTATGTGGTTATTAGTGGTCTTCCACTATTAATATCTCACATTCTTATTAGTATGTTATGATTTATGAATTTTATAAGCAAACAGGCTAAAAAAAAAGTTAGAAACATGTTGATTTTAAATGATTATAGTAGTTATTAATATATTAGCTATAATTGTTATATTTTCAGTTTTTTTTTTAACATAATTATTTATTTATTTTTTATTGCTTTTTTGTAATTTGTATTAGTTTTTTAAACATATCTCTGAATAATTTTTCATAGCTTTTTATTTCAGCCGTAGTTTTATTTCAGTTAATTTTCTTAGTACTTCAGCTTATTTTAGGCAAACATATATATATATATATAGAATGATTATTCATGCATTACAAATCACTGTAGAGTTTGAATGGACATATTGGGTACACGACCTTTGACATCAACAACAAAAGTTATGGAAAGTGTTTTCTCCTCCCTTTAAAAGTTGATAATCTACTTTAATTTCACCATCCAAACCATTTATGATTACATGATTAGTTGCATTTGATGTAGTTTCCCTCCCTGCTGTCTGTGACCCTATTTAGGTCCTGGTGCACCATTTGAGAACCACTGTGTTGTTAACTTGCGACATCTAAATGAGTTTGAGGAGTCTGTGAGCAGTGTTGCATGCCGTCGTGTTCGGGGTGCTGCTTTAGAAGGAAGCTCCCCATGTAGACGGCTCACTAGGGTTCGGGACGGAGCCCGTGTCCAGTGTCATATTTGAGAGCACAGTCTGCCCTTGTCCTGCCTCCTCCTGCGGTCCTAAAGAGAGTCGGTTAGCATGCCCAGCGGTGCCTTATCTAACAGACCGACCATCGGAGGATAATGCGAGCTGTGGGCACAAACACTAGGGAAATGTTGCAGTCAGTCTCTTTTGTTAGTCTTTTTGTTTACTATGTGATGCCAAGGGTGCAGAAAGAGGAGGAAGGGACTGAATTTGTCCAAAAAAAAACGCAGTGATGAACATTCAGGTGAGCGCTGTGTGTGAATGTGTATGTCCAAACTTTTCAAAGACTTTTGCACAGAGACACGAGATATATACTGATACGTATCGCACCAGTCTATACAACAATACCGAATTAAAAAAATAGATCTATACAAATAAAGCGTTTGCTCTTTCAGGAAGAACGGACCGGAGTTTTCTACCAGGACGAATCGCAGCGGGATGGACTGTTTCTAAACCGGTTCTGTGCTGATGTGACTGTATCCTAAAAATCGGTTTTGTATCTGGCTGGTCTAGATAAAATAATAATAATAACAGTTAAAAAAAAAAAAAAGAAAAAAGAAAATAAACTAAGAAAAAGACCAATGACCAATAATGACAGCAACGACAAATACATATATAAGTATATTAAAATCTCTCGGTGTATGTGTTCTAAATATGTAAGTCATAGGTGACATGACTTTTTACGAAACATTTGGCGTGTTGGCGTACGGTTTTTACATTAAAGACCAGCGTCATCACGGATCCCAGCCTTTAAAGCTGAAGTTTGGAGCATTTATGCCTCACGAACGGGGATTAAACTTTTTGTGTGGGTTGACTGTACGAGGTGTTTGTGTCTTTTGTTCTTGCACTTTTTCCTCACACACATCCTGAATGTGTCCGTAGTGATGGGACACCGAGCTACCAAAAATACCACGGCTAATTATAATATCGGGATGATTTCAGATAGAAAAGGTGTTTTTTTGTTGTTGTTTTTTAATGGCAACATATTTTTTGTTAGATTAAAAGTTTAGCTTTGCAATGATCAAAATGCATTGTTATAACCTGAAACGTTAATTTGTGTCCGTTATACTGTGAACCATGCACATTAAAAACAAAGATTTCTATTTCGAACTGCTTGGCTAGCTTAGCTACGTTCACACAACACGTTGACAACATTACAGGTGCGAGTCTCGAGATGTCCTGTTTAAACAGCATTACTGGATGTAATCTTCAATCTGAATGAACGTGCGACAGGATTCAAAGGTGCGTTCACGCCATGTAGTAATTACTGCAATTACGAGATTTTAAGCATTCACGTCTCGTCAAACTCGTGATTACAATTATAAGCTGGGAATTTTCTGAGAGCTCCTACTTGTACCATGTGACCCCTGCAGAATCATTTGCAGATCAGTTCACCATCAGGAATCTGTGGTGTTCGGTGTAGACAGCATCACTGATTATAATGAGTTGTGTTTGTGTTAGTGCTTCTGCAAACCAATCCAGCCCTGATCTCACACTGTCATTTCTGCCCATGTTATTTGACTATTATTATTATTATTTTAGTTTAAGGGACCGTTCACATCACATCTTTTGCGTGCTCAAGTTTGTTGTTTTAAATGTAGACAGTAGAGCGTCACAACACTCATTTTTTCTAGGCCGCAGCGAGACGAAAAAACACAACTTTTCAGAATGCCGCAAGCGCATTGTCATGTGACAAGAACCAACCAATCAGCTTCACTCTTAACGTAACAACAAGCCAAGATGGAGCTGATCATACGGAGATGTACAGATCTATAGCAGAGCTGCTGCAAGGGACTTTCGCTTAAAGGGATGTGTTTTTTTTCTTTCTTTCATAAAACAAAACTCAATATCTTCAGTCATTGTGCTTCTCCGGTAAATGTATCTTGATTTAAGAATATTTATATATTTGTGCTGGAAAACAAGACAAAAATCTTTTCTTTTCCTTTTTTGTTGTTGTTGTTGTTGTTGCTGTTGCAATGCCACAATCGTTGTGATCAAAAGATGGCTGACATGACATCTAGAACATTATCTGCTGGGAAAATAAGTGTTTATGACAAAAAAAATGACAAAACTATCACAATTAAACGATGCAATGAAACCGAGTGCAAATAACAGGTTTGCACAAGTCTGTGTGTGTATGTGTGTGTGAGTGTGTTTGTGCGTGTGTGTTTGTATGTTTTTTCCCCCACAGCTCAGATTTGTTTTGTCTCCTGTACCTCCTCCTCCTCCTTCTGAGTTCTGCATCCCGGAACGTTTGAGGATTACGGAGTCTTCATGGAATCTTCTGAAACAAGGTTAGAAAGTTACCAGAGCATCATTCTGTTACATTCTGTTTTATATTTCCCTTAATTGTGCGTCCCGAGCTCAACTGAGATGTTTTCCAGGAATCCAGTTGCTAATTGTAGTTTCATCCCCTGCAGCAACAGACCGAATTAGAGTTTCTTCTATTAGAGTTTCCTCCAGCAGACAGTGATGGATCAGCAAGCTCAGATCAACGTACAAAAGATCAATTTGCAAATCCATTAACATGCTAATTGTTCTTTTGACAGTTACGTCCCTAATTATCCTTTTATTGCACTAAAAAGGCAACTCGAAATTGAACCATTTGTTTATTGAAGAGATTCATTTCTCATGCTGCGAGTATTCAATGAGCTCTTCAAATCTGCATCGTCTTTTAATAGTTCAGATGCAGCGAGAACAATTCCATTAGTTGACTGAAACGCTTCATTTTTAAAGTGTTTTTATATGAATAATTATGAACAATGCAAAATAATTGCCACTGTTAGATTAAGAAATATGATAGCAACATTGACTGTAAAAAGGTAGATGCTGTAGATGTGGATGGATACAGAGAGCATCTTGTTTACACAAAGTGCAATAGATGCATTAAAGTAATATCTTATTAATCATGCCCTCTGACCAGTGTTATTTTAGTGTTATTATAGTTATTATTTAATATTTTGAATTAGCTTTTGTTTTTATACTATTAGTTTTAATGTTGCATTGAATTGGGATCATTATATTCATCGTGCACTGATGAATTATTCACAATAAGAGCAGGAGTGTGTGTGTGTGTGTGTGTGTGTGTGTGTGTGTGTGTGTGTGTGTGTGTGTGTGTGTGTGTGTGTGTGTGTGTGCGCTCT
>FLSR01004873.1:604650-621908 GCA_900092035.1 Leuciscus waleckii
TCGGATCTTTAGGATTTACTGTTTTTCTTCTACGGCTACTGTGAAAGCTGTCATCATAGAAAGAAAGCGTGGAAAATTTTAAATCCTGTCATTCCCTGTTAAACCTAAACCGATCAGACTCGGGGACCAACTAGACCAGCTTAGGCTGGTTTAAGATGATTTTTCAGTAGTGTTGTGTCCATCTCACATCTCAAACTCATAAGTCAACATAACCATTGCTGGCATTAGCCTACTTTTTTTTTTACACATTCATACGCTGTGCCTGAAATCGCTAACAAGTCGCATACAATGTTAACATACTGGCAGTGTCTAAAATGTATGCATAACAACTTTAGAGATGGACAAATCATTTTAGCTTCATAAAATATTTAGTTAGGTGGAATTTATTGTATTTAATCAATGTCATGAAATATGCCATCACATTTATTTAACACGACTACCTAAGTTGACATTATATCAGTTTAATTTGGTTCTTTATTCAACTATTTTCAAATAATTGCTTATATTTACTAATGCTTCACAACCAAAACTTCAAACCAAACCGAAATCATGTTTACTCGTGCGCCGGCTGCGCTTTTCATACAAATACTTATTTACCAAATGCTGAGAGTGTGTGTTAGAAATCAGGAATGGTGGGATAACACTGTGCTTGATATGTTTTTCTTCTTCAAACCAAACTTGGGTCTCCAGCCGACAAAGTTTAAATCCCGTCTGACTCGAGCTCTTCCCATAATGTTAGTGTTTTTGGTCAGTAGGCGGAGAGTAGGCGTCTTTTATGGCTGTTTGAAAGCATGAGCGTTTATACTACTAAAGCAATTCGGTCAAATGCATTTTTTTTCCGACTACCTCTGGAAGGGGTTGAAAGTGGACAAGCACAATTTTAGACCCCGTTCAACCTGTATTTAGCATCGCCCACTTGTGATCCGAAAGACCAAAACACAACGTAATACCAGGTGTAAACAGGGCCTTATTGTGCGTTTCAACATAAATCCAAACATACACAGGAACAGCTTTGAACTCTAATAGGATTAGTCTGGAAGCTACTTGGTTCACAATATAAACCAAATACATAACAAGAATAAATCTGACTTTTGCTGCCCACCTGAACAAGATCTGAGTCTCTTCTCAGGCTCACTGCAGGCTCATGGATGATTCTCCTTCAATCTGTGGGCAGCGCAGTGATGAGAAACGCTCTGAGAGTTTTCCCACAGGCGTTCTTTCTCTGCCTGCTGGGAGTCATTCTTTAAGTCAGTCCTCTCCGCCGTCAGCCAATAGAAACGCCGTCATCTGCCTCGCTCGTTTGCAAGAGCCATTAACTTTTGTTGCAATACGCAAGTTTCTGGGTGCAATAAAAAAGGCGCATTAAACATGCATGACATGTAATTCTTTTCATTATTCAGCCGTGAGATGGGAGAGCGAGAGAAAGATGTTATAGCGGAAGAGAGTTTGTTCAGCGCCTGGGCGAAAGGGAAGCGCTCGCAGCGTAAACAGCACGTTTATGGTCATTTTGCTAATGTGCCAGGCAGCTGGGTCATGTACAGCGACACTGGCTCTCGGCGTACAAGCCAGACTGTCAGAATAAACGGAGAATTATCTCAGTCTCTCTGAATAATGTTGCTTGGTTTTGGAGGCTGTTTGTTTGACTGCCCTACTTTGAAAAATCAGCTAACAAGTGCAAAATTCTGTCTACATAATTACGTGGGGACTGTTGCTGTGAAAATCAGAGTAATGGCAGAATTTCTCCTCTCCGCAATTTCCACATATTTCCTTTTCATTTTTTTATTGCTCTAGTTTTACTTAAGGAGTTCTTGAGAAGAGATTTGAAGTGCAATCTATCAGTCTACAAGCTTCGAGGGCCCTCGAGAGACTCGGTTATTTTTCATTTAAGTATCAATTTTGCCTCTGATGTTTATCTTAAAATTCTATAAGAGTGATAAAACTAAAATGAGCCGATACACTCTTAAAATAAAGGTTACAAAAGGGTTTTCAAATCGATGCCATATAACCTTTATTTAAAAAAATAAAAATAATCTAAGTGTGAAGAACATTTTAATCATCTGAAAAGTCTTTTTTCACTTTAACAAACCTTTTGTGCAATGGAAAGGTTCTTCTTTATGGAACCATCAATGCCAGTAAAGAGTGTAAAAACAAAGTTGCAGAGTATAGAGAGAGTATAGAGGTATACAGTGAATGTGAATGACAGGTCATTCTGGTTTAGAAGAATTGGATGAGTTGTCTAAAAGTTCTTTATTGGCATCAATGGTCCATGAAGAACCTTTAACATCCATGGAATCTTTACGTCCACTAAAGGTTCTTTATAGTGGAAAAAGTTATTTTTTAATCATTTTTTTTGATTAAGAAAACGTGGTTCTTTTAAGAACGGTTTCTCTAAAAGCTTCTTCTACAGCATTAATGTGAAAACTGAGAGACTTCCATCCCTTCATTAAAAGTCTATTCATAAAGAGCTAGTAAAATAAATCCATATGAATCGAGCGGTTTAACAGAGCGGTCTTCTGAAGAAACACCATCACTTTGAACCAATGAGGTTTGTTCATCAAACAAGTACCGTTGAGTTTCCATTTATATTCGTTATATTAAATCTGTTTAAATTTCATTTAAAATACATTCATTTGTGTTGTGAAAGTCTTATGGGTTTGGAATGAGAAAATGGTGACAGAATATAAACATTTTGGGTGAACTGTCCCTTTATGTTTTCATAGTAAAATTTCATATTATAGGGTCTTTTTCCAGGAGAAAACTCATTACTGTCTGCGAGCAACAATAGGGATCTCGTTTGGGATTTTATTTCCCTTACGGGGCCAAACAAATCCTCAAAGCAAAGAGCCGGGGCTGGATGTGTCCTCTGTCTTGTTTTGATGCTGTCGTTGGAACGGGATCTATAGGATGCGCTGCATGGGCTTTGCTAGTTTATTACTAAAGCAAATATTTACTCTGTTCAACTGCAGCGCAGACAAAATCAGAAGCCTACGGCGTTCATTAGAACAGCTTGTCTGGCTCATAAATATATTTAGAATATTTACATTTACTCTGGAAATGTTTCTAACCACGAATTTCCCATTTCCCAAGCAGCCAAGAAAGAAATGAGTGTCATTGTGTTCAAGGCGAAATGTGCCATCTAATTTCATCATTGTTCTCGCTCAATCTGCTGAATGATGAGTCCGAAAGTCCCAAATCTTACCGGTTCCGGTCCAAATGCACGTCAATCGATGAACGCCAGACTGACCACCCCCAAACCAAAATCTGAATGATAATGTGTTTGCCAGCACGCCGTCAGATTTCACGGGGCGTCAGGTATTTGTATGCTCTGTGTGCACTTCAAAGTATTGTGTGATATTCAATCCTTCTGATTAAAACCATAAATCGTCGTCATATCAAAGAGGCTTTGCCTTTTTCTCTTGTAATCATATACTGCCTCCTCCTGAGAGACGTACTGCTACACAAATCACTATGGCAACAGCAGGAACAAAATTACCTCTCTTCTGAACTGGATATGGACAGGAGGAGGCGAGAGCGAGAGAAAGAGGCCATGTGGGTTTTGCGGTGCATTAGGACCCGACAATTTCACTAAACACTGACTGAAAACATCCAGCGCGGACTCTGAGATGTCACCTGACTGTAATCCACCTCTGTTCTGACGCTGTACACACGAGCAAATCATGAACTTCTTGTTTGTGAAAGTCTCGCTTCAGGAAATCTGTAGGTGTGTTTTCAGGAAACTCTAGATATAATGAGAGCAGTGATGTGCCAACACGCCATGATCAGTTGTTTAAACTTTCAATTCCGCATCAGTGGCGTTTTTTACAGAAGACGTTCAGTAGAAGCGTGTGGGTTTTACCAAGCAGATGTTTATGTTAATATATACAGTAGAGCTACAATAAATTGTGTGGTTGATAAAGATCTGGACTGAAAGGTTGTAAGTTCAGACCCCAGAAGAGTTGCTCTTCATCAGTACACTTATGCAAATCTATACTGTTTAAAACCCACATGGTTAGTTCTACTAACACTGTCGATTCACAACCATCTTCACTGTCTTAATATGATGCAGGCGTCAAATAGGATACTCAGCGAGATAAAAGCAAGAAAACAGCATTCAATCTTCCTCCCTTAGTCCCTCAGCTAAAATCAAATGAAGCTAAAACCGACAAATCATTGTCTTAACGAGTTAGTCATTGAATGATTCACTCAAGCGATTCGTTCAAAACGGCTTATTCATTCAGGAAAGTCTTCAAATCATTCATTAAAAAGTGGATTCATTCAGTAACGAAACTGAAGCTGTGTTTATCAAGACGCACAATGGCTCGACATTTTGAAACTATTTTAATTGGAAAATAGAGCAAAAACAGACAATATTGTGTCTAAAATGTAAGTCACCTAAAAGCCTAATGTTTGCCTTGAATTGTTGTATAAAATCAATATCACATTTGCACACGTGCTGATATTCGCGGAAACAACACTTTTGCTTGTGTAAGTTCTATACAAATACTTCTTTTTTTGCAGCATATCTTGGTCTTTGGAAATATTTTGATTAATTTTGGTGGCATTTTTGACCCCATTAATTTTCTACCCTGGTGTGTGTGTGCTTCGTGAAGACAAGGCATCCTTTAAATATTTAAATCAAACAGACCATTGCAAAAATGTTCAAGACAGCCTTGGATTGTGGTCTGGACAGGAACATGCATGGATGAATCATTCACAATATAAGAGCAGGAATGTGTTTTATGAAAAGTAATAGATTCCTTCTGATTTCGTGTTGACTTTCTGAATTGTCCAATTCTGTCCACAGGCCGAATGTCTTATGAAATATGCCCTGAAGTGGTTGAGCTGCAGTGTGTCCTCGAGTCCAGACTGAAGCAGTGCACCCTGGGAATCAAGTGAGCATTTTTCCCCAATCAGACTCTGATTATGAATGTGAGAGGACCCTCGGCCAGAGGATTGACGGTTCATCTGTCACTTTTCCACAGTGGACACACTTGAGATTGTTTGGCAGCTCCGTGAGAGGCTCTCGGCAGCACTGGTGAGCTAAACAAAATCAAACGGCTCACAGTCAGCGCTGTGATCATGAGAAGCACATTCACAGAGGATGATGGGTAGACGGAGGTCGGCTCACTTTTATTAAAGCTCATCTCTGCGTGTAATTGGCTCAGAGATGGCTGATAATTTGCCGTGGTAGATATTTGTCTCCGACTTGTTCCGTGTTCTTCTCTGCTTGAGCCAAATGATCGCACTCTCAAAATGAAGACTTATTCCTGGAACAACACCTACAAAATCCTCCAAAAGTCTGTGCAGACGGATCCCATTAATATTGGCTTTTAATTCTTCACATCTGCACACCAAACCCTCTGAAAAAGAACAATAATCAAATATTCATGCCATCTGGAATCGAATTGGAACAGTTATACAATATCTGCAGGTTTAGGTTGGGTTAGTCTTGTAGCAGAACTTTGAAATCTGGATTTATTTTTATTCTGACCAAGAAACACAAGTTGTTTAAGCATAATTCAGCAACACTTTACTATAAGTTTGCATCTAAATCCTTTATTAATCTTAGCTAAAGTTAATTTCAGCATTTACTGATACATTATTAAAATCAAAGGGTACTTTTTAAGGTTCTGAGGTAACATGAACTAACAATGAACAGTTAATTAACGTTAACAAAAATGAATAAATATTGTAAAAAAAAAAATGTCTTGCTCATTGATAATGTTAGTTAAAGGGATTGTTCACCCAAAAATGAAAATTCTGTCATTAATTATTCACCCTCATGTCGTTCCAAACTCGTAAGAATTTAGTTGATCTTCGGAGCACAAATGAAGATCATTTTGATGAAATCTGAGAGATTTCTGTCCCTCCATTGACAGCTACGCAACTACCACTTTGACGCTTCAAAAAGTTCCTAAAGAGACGTAAAACTAATCAATATGAATTGAGTGGTTTAGTCCAAACTTTCTGGAGAGATTTGATCCCTTTATATGATGGAATGGGAACGTACGGCCTTCTCCAGGTACATTGAAACTCATTGGACATCCTTGGAAATTTTATTTTGTAAGTTACTTTGGATAAAAGAAGAGACAAGAAACTGTAATATTCACCAAAGAGAATAAATCCATCAGAATGGCAGGATTTATGAGCTCTCTGCTATATCAGCTCCTGTAATCTGACGAAACATTATCCGGCGCTTGCGTGACATAAATGTTGGATGCAGGATAACATGTTAAAGCTTGCATTTTAATGTCTTCACAGAAACTTTAGATCAAGTTAGGCAAAAGTGGATTCAGTGTTATTTTAGTATCATTGAGATACTATATATATTTTATTATATACAGTTTAAATAGATTTATTTCATTTTAATTTCAGTTAAAGATCTAGTCATTTGTTGTGTGTTTTTGTCATTGTTTTAGGGGCGATGCAACAAAAGTGCGTATTTTTCTTCTTCTTCGGGTCTATGGTCGCCCATAGAACCACTTGTGGGAAAATGATCAAATTTGGTACTCTTATAGAGGACAGTCTGAACATTAAACACAGCAAATTTGGAGTCTCTGACCCTCTACCGCCACCAACTGTCCAAATTTGCCCTTACGTTAATGCCAATAACTTTTAAACCTTAAGGGCTAGAAACAAAATATTTCTTTCCTCTGAATTCTTGGCTCAAGACGATTGGATCATGGAATTTGACGAAGAGAATGCCAAATTGGGTTCAAGGCTATGCCCAAAATCTCCTACTATCATGTGACCAGCGTCAGTTATGTCGCTTCACTGCTATTCACAAATCCTCATGGGAAAGTTAAGTGTCCATCAGATGCACACAGCAGAATCTCACCGGTTCAGAAGTTGGTCATCTGGTACTTTTTGCCTATTCTTTTATGAATACAATGAATTCCGACAAATCTTTTGCACTCAAATCTTTCGCCTGAAGCAAAACAACAGATGATGATGATATTGATGTACAGGTTTATGGAAAAAAACAAGTTTTTCTTCTCTGTCTATTATTATTATCATCATCATGACCCAATCCCTGCCTGTTTCCATCTGTCACCATCGCTCAGTCACCGTCATCATGGATGTTGAGCCAAAGGCAGGATGGGACGGCGTTTCAGAGCTGTGAAATTCAGTTTTTGGGATAAAATGTCAAAACTGTTAAATTCAATTTGTCAGAGTGAGAGAGCGAGAATCTGTCACATGATTCCTGACAGAAGAATAGGATGTGACTCTTCTCGCTCCTCGAATCTATCTAATCTCATCGCTGGGGTGCCCAATCTTTCCTCTCCTCTGATTTCACTTTCTCTTCTCCTGATATATCTGTCATTTCTCCAGCCTCTTATTTTAGCCATCAAATTCTCATCTGTCAAACAGATCAACGTTTTTTCGGGGAAAACTACAGAAGACTGGTTTAATAACAGGGACAGGACATCGGTTTTAACCCTTTTGGTTCAATGCAAATCTAATGTGCATTAGTCAGGATTTTATGGAATCTTGCGGTCAGATGTTTTGATGTTATGTGTGTGTTCAGGAAGGAGCCGGAGAACCATGAGCGTTCAAGTGCTGCTTCGCCGTCCTTAATGGATGCCGTTTCTTAAACTGCTAAGTACAGTAGGTGAAACAGCATGCAATATGCAGCACAGATGTTTCAAACTGCACTATGTTGCATGTTTAATTCAGTAAGTGGCATCCAGTTATCCTCTCTCAAACAAATACAGTTATGATGCATTTTAAGATAAATTGTGCATTAAAGGTCTGGTGAAGTCAGTGAATTGCATTGTGGGATACAGCTTTCCACCAGGATTGACTCCCTTTCAGTCAGGAAGATAAGAATATTAATTGAATTTAACTCCGCAGGATGTTGAGTTGGAAAATGAATTGGCATTACAGGAAGAGGAATTTGCTGAATTGCACTTTAAAGCAATATATACACTACCGTTAATACTTTTATTATTCAAGGATGCATTAAATTGACAAATTGAAAAGTTACAAATGATTCTATTTCAAATTAATGCTGTTGTTTTGAACTTTCTATTCATCAAAGAATCCTGAAAAATTAAATGCATCACAGTTTCTACAAAAATTTGAAGCTGTTTTCAACATTGATAATAATCATAAATGTTTCTTGAGCATCAAATCATCATATTAGAATGAGTGCTGAAGTATCATGTGACCCTGAAGACTGGAGAAATGATGCTGAACATTCAGCTTTGATCACAGGAATAAATTACATTTTAACATATTCACATAGAAAACAGTTATTTTAAATTGTTATAATATTTCACATTATTACTGTGTTTTCTCTCTCTCTCTATATATATATATATATATATATGTATCTTGTTAATGCTTCAAAGTTTAAATTACAGGTTGATGTTTTAGTGTTAGTTTAGTTGAGTCGTTTCACTCACACGATGGGTTGAATCTCTTTAGTCATATATTTGAAATGCAAACTCTCCTTTCAGACGTTCAGAGAGCTTCATTATTGTTCGTTGTCATTTCAATTTAGATTAGAGTAATCTGTTTAATGCCACTGACACAGCTTGTCTAAGTGAGGCTGCGAATGTCTGATAGCCGTCACAGAGAGAATGAAGCAGAGGATTATGGGATTGAGGCCGTGTCTTGCTCCGAGATGAATGATCTAACAGGTGTTTTTGAGGAACAGGTGTTAGAAAATTAACATGTCTATTAACGTGTTCAGGACCTCTGATTGTGGTCACAGCAGGATGCTTTCCAGGATTTGATTGGATTGCTATTTGGTTGACACTATTTTAATAATCATAATAAGATAGTAAATACCTGTAGTTCCCATTTAGAGTTCTTGTTTTGTGTAATGGAATTTATGTAGATAACTAGATGAGTGATGTTAGTTAGAAATCACACTGTAGTGTAAGTTTTAGGGTTCATTTCCACGACAATGATATACTAAAAACGGAAAAGTTTTTCTTTTGCTTTTTTCCACATACAGACGACAACTTGTTCACAAGGATCTGCAAAAACAGCGAAAACACTGTAGTGTTCATGCCAGGCCAGTAGATGGTGATGTCACTTGTAAAGAAATATTATGCTCCTTTAGACTGAACATGTAATACACATGATATCACCGTATTCACAAATTCGAGTTTTTGTGATTTACACAGAGATGACAACGGTATCGTTTTCAAAAACTTGCAATTTGAAACACGTTTTGAAAAGTTGGCATTTTCAGGCCCCCAAAACACTGCTGTCATGTAAATGAACGGCCAAAAACTATAAAACATTTTCCTTTTTTCGTTGAAAAGGTCTCAACTAGCAGAATACAGCAAGCATATTAGCTTCAGTTAGAGACCAAACCATACCAAGTATTTGTATGAAAAAGTGCCGCCGACACACGTGTAAACCGTATAAACAAGAAGCTTTTGGTTTGAAACATTATGTAAACCATAGTAGATCACATGTCTTTATTTAGAGCGGCTGGTCTCGAAGCGCTACATAAGACAGTGTGTAGGGGAAGGAGTGGCACTGACATGCTGCTTCGCTAAAGCCGGGCATACACTGTGCGATGTCTGTGCGATTTCAGCAAGGAACCTACTCACACTGTACGGTCCAAACGTCGAGCTGCGACTTGACCGCTCACACTATACGTGTGAAATATGCGCGAATCAGCGCGATAAATCCTCGTGCCGGGTTGCGCCATGGACGATATCATGTATCCTATCCAGAGATATTGTCAAAACAAGCATCAGCTATCAATATCAAGAAGATTTAGCATTTCCAATTTATATATTAAATTATAGTATTATTGTATTATTATTATTATTATTATTAGGGAAGGCTACTTTTATTATTAAAGTGATAGGCTATTATAATTAAATTGCCACGCAACAATTTCATAGCGCATCACCACATAACCAACGCGCTGTGAGGATAATAAAATATTACATAGAAGCTTACTTCTCCTCATTAAAAATTGTCTAAAACATTTAGGTCGATTACAATGAATTATATACATATAATTAATTATTAACAGTCTATAATATGTCCGAACACTGCAATAATTCATCAATGAAAATTAAAAACAGCTTTATTTCAAAAACATTTTTTAACAATCTGGATCTCGGTTATTGTAGGGACAATGAGTAGAGACCAATATTATACAGCTGGAGCACGCTTGGATTGGTTTGATCGCTCAGATTGTATAAAAATGTACTTTTGTTGTGGGGTTTACACAAGCAAGTAGCTCTTTTCAGTAAAATCACTTGTTTGGAGGGTTTTTTGGACCCTTGGTTAATTATGTTTAGAAATAAACAGCAAGCCTACCTAATCCATGGCATGTCTTCAAGACACATTAAGAATCTACAGCACGCTCACTTCATTTTTCCTCGTGTGTTTGCTGCACGTTTTGCGCATGAGCCGCACACACCTACGCATTATAATGATGACCTTGCTCAATCGATTATCGATTAAGCCATCATCAACAATTAATCACTCATGATTGATCGTTAGCATCCCTACTAGACAGCATCACTGATTATATTTGTTCTACTTGCTTTTGTTGCGTCACGTCGTGCCGCTCGCGACTGCATTAAGAGCCTCAGTCATTAGCCACATGAGAAGAGGAGGAACTCATGCATAATTCATGAGATTCTGATTAAAGCCCTCCTCCCACTGAGGCACAGAGCTCCTCCCTCACTGTCGTTATGGCAGCAGTCATGCATTATAGATGCAGTCACAGTCACCTGACACGCTCTCACACTGAGAGACGCTTCCTCACACCGTATGCTGCGCGCCGGCGTGATCCATGGCTACAAATCCTGGACCTGATCTCACACCAGCCATGCACTTACAAACGAATTAAAATCCTGATTTACCTCATGAAGCCACCGGGGTTTGCAGCTACAACATGTGCATCTGATTGCACCATTTCTAGTGTTTGCTGTGGCATTTTAATGAATAATTGCTGGAAAAACACAATGGCGTAATCACTTCTTCATTTCTTTCCATCCAGCGGGTCCCTGAATGTCACACTTGTTGCGCCGGCTGGTAAACAGTTTTCCCTCTTCATTACACAGCGTTATAACATTCTTTTTGATTCCAGAATGGACTGGAGTTTGGGGCAACCAACACCAAACAATTAAAATGCAATGTGAAACCACCCACTTGGCAACATGTGAGGGCAACAGCTGGTCAGACATCTCACGCTGTTTAATTACCGCTGACATTCCCGCGGCTCTCAATAAAGGTACATGAACATGACATGAACAGAAATGGCAGTCTACCAGCAGTCGCCATGGTTGACAGGTAGAAATAGGAGATTGGGCAATGGGGATGAACAATATTCTTTTTTACTTCTCTTAACTCATCATTTGATTAAAGCAAAGTTAGACATTGGTACACATTTAGATTTGAAACATTTAGCATAGCATACTACATACTATTTGCACGTAGATATACAGCAAAGCAAGTGGAATGATAATATTGCATTTTAAACATCGCCATACGTTATGTGGTTTATGTGCCATATTTGGCCAATTGAGGTTTAATTTAGTCTACATCTGTTACAGCTGATCGTTTTCCTCTGGGATGCTCCTGTAAGGTTTCCTGGCTATTGAGTTAATCATGCTAAATGAATAATTTGATATGTAATGACACTATTTAATGGAGGTCAGCGTGTGGCAGAGGAATCGCTCAGAGAGTCAGGCTCCTCTCCGTGGACATTAGTGCAGAACGGCTGAGTCAGTCGCAGTAAAATTCTGCTGAAAACGTGAAGCCGGTAAAGGCTCTCTTCAGCGCATATGTGAGATATCTGAAGCTCTTCCGTGTGTGTGTGTGTGTGTGTGTGTGTGTGTGTGTGTGTTGCGTAATCCGTCCGCAGCAGAACACCTGCAGAGATGATGTTCACTGTTTGGGAGTAAAAACATTAGCAGAACAGCCTCACGACGAGCTCTCCTGTGAAAAATGACTCGCATGGATTTATGCAGAACTGAAAGAAAGAACATTATTAAACAGTCAAATGTGCAAATCAAGCAGGTGAATTGATTTATTATTTCTGCATATGAATATAAATGAATTTTTTTGCTGGATTCAATGTGCCTGACAGTTTAGATTTAGTAAATGACATAAAATTAGCATTCTTGGTGTGCTACATTATGCAGCTTTATATAGTTACTATTGGAAAATCGGCAAAAAAACCGGTTTTAGGTAGATAGAAGAGAATAGAAGTTCTGCTTGATTATATCAATTATCTTCAATTATCTCCCAATTAACAGAGGATGTGTTTCAGATGTTCAGGGTCGAAAATTAACATACTACTTATACTACATACTGTGCAGCACATACTAAAAATACAGGTTCTTTATTGGCATCTTTAACATAGATGCAAACTTTCCATTGCACAAAAGGGTTTTTTTATGGAGGAAAATGGTTCCTTAGATAATAAAAACGTCCCTCACGTTTGTTCATTGAAAGATTCTTTGGGGAACCAAAAATGGCAGTTCTATCCCTTGTGAAACGTTTTTATTTTTAAGAGTTTGGTCTGGATTCACATAGACCTTCTTAAGGAAGAAGAATAAGATCACATAGACTTCTTAAGACAGAACATGTCTTAAGATAAATTCTAAGACAAAATGTTGTGCAATAAAAAAATAAAATTAAAAAAAACTTTATAAATATTTAATTAAGAACATCTTATTGTACTGCGCTATCAACTTAGGGGCCATTTCCACAACGCGATTTTCAACTAAAAACTTTTTATGCGTTTTGGCTGTTAATTTACACGACAGCAGCGTTTTCCAGGCCTGAAAAACACACATTTTTGAAAATGCGTTTAGAAAATTATCGTCTGTTATCGTCTCACTGTAAACTACAGAAATATGGATTTGTGAAAACGGTGACATGATGCATTGCGTTTCTTTACAAAGTAACATCGCCATCTACTGGCCTGACAGCATAATACAGCATTTTCAGTCGTTTTCACAAATCCGTATGAACAGGGATCAACAGGTTCTGTCTATCTCTGTCCGTCGTGAAAAATGTAAAGAACTACATCGTTGTTGTGTAAACGTACCCTCAATGAAAAGCCTCAGCAGTGTTTTTGTGCTGCCTACAGATTACCTTAATAATCATAAGCGCACACACTATTCGTTCTAGCATTGATGTGCCATTTTATATAGTTATTTTGTGCTAAATGTTGTTGTTGTAATTATGAAATTTAAAACGAGGTCCCTATTTCAGTCAAGTTTTTTTCTGAATTTCGATTACAGCAAAAAGTAATTTCGCTCATAAAAATAACAGATCAATGGTTATTATTATAATAAATGATTGATGCCTCTTCATAGTACTAGTGCACATCCCTAGAAGTAGTAATATTATAAGTGGCTAGTGTTATGTTGTAATGCTTAATATTTGAAACAACCCAGTAAATTAATTAAAAGCCTTTTGAGGATTTAAGACACGTTGGTTAAGTTAAACCACTTAAAGAAGTTATTTACAGTTATTTTTAAGAACATTCCGATCTTTTTACTTAAAATTATTCTAAAGACAAAACTTAAGAATTTTTGTATTCCCAAAAACATTTAAGCGCATTCTTAAGTTAGAAAATAAGAAAAAATAGCAGTTATGAATAATTTTATTCTTAAGAATGTTTAAGAACTGTTTTTAATATTATACATTTAATAAAATAACAGCGTTCCACATTGTTGTCAACTTGTCACATGACCAACACTTCCTATCTTCCTTCACCAGAAATACTGGGCTAGTTTGCTAGAATCATGTTAATTCAGTACTTGTGTAATCCCTCCGGTTCTTATCAGAGCGGGACTTCAACCGGCGTCTGCGTCATGGGAGGAAGGAGCGCAAACAAGGACGCTAAAGACTGAAGGCTCTAGTGTAATTCGCTAGCGTGCCTCTTGAGATTAAGGGTGTGAGGTTTACACACATTGATCTTACTAGCTGGGCTCCATTACACTCACCCCATCCGGGTCATGGCACCAATTTAACCCCTCCAGTTCTATTTGCACCAATCTGAGCTGGATTCGAACCAGCGTCACCGGTATGGGAGGTGAACACGCTAACAAGGACGCTAAAGACCACAGCCTTTAGCGTCAGTCACTAGGGTGTCTCTATTGAGACCAGGGGAGTGAGATTTACTCGCACAACTGGCCTCTGTTACACTCACTTCATCCGGGTCACGGCACCAATTTAACCCCTCCAGTTCTACTTGCACCAATCTGTGCAGCATTCGAACCAGCGTTACCGGCAAAGGAGGCGGACACGCTAACAAGGATGCTAAAGACTGGATGGATGCTAAACCCCTCTGGTTCTTTTCGCGCTGCTCCAAGCCAGGATTTTAACTGGAGTCTCCGTCATGGGAAGCGGGAGCGCTAACAAGGACTCTAAAGACCGCAGCCTTTAACGTCAGTCGCTAGTTCTCCTCTCTTGAGGCCAATGGAGTGACGTTTACCTGCACAGCTCTTCCTAGCTGGCCTCCGTTACACTCACACGTGGCAGGCTGATTTCCCCAGCCCGCTCATGAGAGGGGGATTTGCATCAGCTCTGATGGACATGAGATCACTTCTTCCACCCGTAAGAACAGAGGAGATCATAATCACAGTCTATTTCCTTCTGGTAGGGAGCATTAGGTATGCACACTAGCTTTACACCTCTGACTGTTTGCTGCCATATCCAATAAAAACATTTTGTTCGCTTCTCTAAATGTTTGCGACTACACCGTATGAGAGGGGGAAAAGCAATTTACTCTTGGCTGATTGAGTCGAGGAACTTATCAGAATGCAGAAATGGCTCTTGTAGACGGAAGTAAATCTGGATTCTCTGAGGGAAAGATCATGACTAGTTCAGAGATCCTGACCTCATTCCCTTAAATTGTGCTTGAATGTTTCGTTAGTCGTTAAAGGCCAAAACAAGCAGACAAACCTGTGCGTTTATCCACAACTGATGTCTTCATTTGTCAAATTTGGTCTTTGATGCATTCTGAAACCCAATTTGGTAAAGGCTACAAGTTAAAAAGAAAGACACAAACCTTTAGATTCTGGCTGCGGAATATTTTATTCATTTCTTTTCAGTTTTGTCTCCAGTAATAGACAGTTGGGGTTCACATTTACATAAATCTTGTCTAGTGGCTTCTAATCACTATAGGATCATTTGCCTCCTGAAATGACTGGAGAAATTGGAGTTTGCTGCAGCTGTGTAAGAAACCGTACAAAATTTGAAAACTACAAAGTGGGAATCATATTTTCATTTTGCATTAGCTGACTTTGGTAACAGTGTAATGAAGTCAGACGTAATCCACGGCTATTCCTACAAATCCTACAAACCAAATTCAAAGATTATTTATTTATTTATTTATTTCAATATTTTATGCAAATAATTAGATTTTTTAAAATAGTTTGATGTAAATAATTGTATGTATTTCATTTATTATTTAATTAAATATTTATTTAAATAATTATAATATTTATATGTAAGGGGCCATTTTCCACTGTTATTTGTATTTATTTATTTATTTATTTATTTATTTATTTAAATCATGTATTTTTTTATTTAAAGAAATTAAAATATTTTTAATTATGGATATTTTCCCATAATTTTAATTTAATTAATTAATTAATTAAATCACCTTCATTTTATTTATTATTTATTGTAAGGGAGTTTTCCACTGTAATTTATATTTTTATATATAAGATTTTTTTTTATCTTAATATATTTATGTAAATAATTGTATTTAATTATTTAATTGTATTTTTTTATTCAAATAACTGTATTTACTTACTGTAAGGGGGTTTTCCACTCTAATTTTTATGTATTTAGAAACACTTTATTTGTTTATTTGAATATGTGTATGTAAAAATCAGTTCATTACTTAATTAAAATTGTAATTTAAATATGCATTTATTTATAATTAGGGGTATTCCCACTGTATTTTTTATAAATTTATTTATAAATACTTTATTTATTTCATTAATTGTTTAATTAAATTTTTTTTTTTTAAATTATTTATTTATTTATTTTTGTAAGGGTTTTTTCCCACCCCTACTATCTTTATTTAAATGCATTTATGTAAATAATTTCATTTAATTGTGGGGTATTTTCACCATAATTGTATTTATTTATTTATTGTAATCTTTATTTGTTTATTTAGAAACATTTTATTTATTTAATAAATAATTTTGAATTAATTTCTATTTCATTTAAAACAAATATTCACATAATATTATTTATTTATTGTAAAGAGGTTTTCCACTGTAGTTAGTACATTTATTTGTTGTGTTTTGAAATGAGGAAATATAGTGGTGTGTTTAGTTGATGTTGCCATTTCGTCTCCTAAAACATGTTCATTTCTTCTCCCTCGTTCATTCAAGCTCACGCATGTGATACAGAGATGTTCTCTTGTTCATGAAGCTGGAGTCGATCAGAACATTAGTATGAGAGCCGTCACTCACACAAACAACATTGTGGATCTCTTCACCGCCGCTCGGCTCCCGTGAGCTTTCTCTCAGATTGCTATTGACCGCTGCTGAATTTTGCATTTAACCTGGAGCAAAACTCCCTCTCTCTCTCTCTCTCTCTCTCTCTCACCTTCCGCGTTTGTCACGCTGTTCGGTCCTGTCAATTACCCTTTGATTAGGATAACTTGCATGGCCTGATTAGTTGGCTTGGCATTTGATGCATAATAAACAGGTGTGTTGAATAATTCATCAGCGTCACAGAGGGTGTTAATGACAGTGATGGAGTGATGGAGTGATGGAGGAGGGGGCAGATTGACTGAGTTCCTCTTCTCCGCATGCCTTCACACAGGTTCTGACCCAAGATACCGTCCTCAATGCTGTGAGAGACATCTAGATGTGACGTAATACTATTAGATATTGATAAAGATAAAGATATTGAATCACTTGCAGTTTTATTTTCAGTCCCAGAGATTGATTTGTATTCAAACAGTAACAGATTTCAACTTTTTATTTACCGTACATTTAAAAGTCTGGAAAGTTGACCATATCAATACTTATTGTGTGAAATGTGATGTAGCCGATATCAATTCGACACAGGCATGCATCATTGTCACCAAACCCAGCAATTGTACCGATGTGTTTGTTTACCAAGGTGTCAGTGAAGAGCTAGAGATGAAATATGAGACATGATGTTTGAAGAAAACCCCCCAAAAATCAAGGTAAATATCATTCCATTTTACTTCACTATTTTAAGTGTGTGTGTGTGTGTGTGTGTGTGTGTGTGTGTGTGTGTGTGTGTGTGTGTGTGTGTGTGTGTGA
>FLSR01004873.1:639567-650614 GCA_900092035.1 Leuciscus waleckii
AACAATTAAAATAAATATATAAATATATATATAGAGAGAGAGAGAGAGAGAGAGAGAGAGAGAGAGAGAGAGAGAGAGAGAGAGAGAGAGAGAGTCATGCGTTGAGCTTTCACACTGACAGCTTTTCTTCAGGATATATGATGATTTGTGAGTTCCTGCATGAGCATTTCTTTTAATAATGGCCTAAATCATATTACAAACAACATCTAATTTACATGAACATGGTCTCTGACCAGCTGACAAGCAGCGTTATTTTAGTATCATTGATATAGTCTACTATTATAGTTTTTGTTAAAGGGGTCATGACATGAGCTGACACATCTGATGTTGTTATACTGCAGTCATCTGAGATTATGTTAGCAGAATACAGGTCTATCTTTGCTCTGGACCTTTTATCTCAGGACAAACTCCTCCTGTCCTCCAATTCTGGGTCATTCACTTCCGTCTCCTCAAGTGATTCACTTTGAGAAAATGACAGCGCTAAACCAACCCGTCTCCTTCCCCAAACACAGGCCCAATTTAGCTCTGCTCTTCTGAACTCAACACCACAGAAGTGTGTGTCATTCCTCATTCAGTTCGGCTTTCAGCATCAGTGCTCTGGAAGCAAGCAATTGGACAATTCAAGTTGAATGAACTGATGTGTTCATTTAACTAAAAAAGACAAAGTGAAATAGTAGGCATTATGCAATGATGTTTCCACATGACCTCATTTCATGTGAGTGCCGTCCAGTTATCATCTTGGAAATGTATTTTGTATTTTAAAAAAAATATTTTTTTTAACTATAGCAGATGTAGAAAGTAATTTACTTAAATTTACAGAATACACTTTGATTATTTCCTAAACGGCTTCCCATACACTGACACTTACACACTGACACACAGACACACACTCAAAATACTTACATTTAAGAAAATTCACATACATACTTTAGATATAATTTAGTTTTCTTGTATCACAATATCACATTTGAACTTATTTTCTTTGCTCTGAACAGATGTCAGTTTTGCACCTGAAATACTTGTCAGTTTCAACACAAACATGTTCAGTGTGTAAAGTTACAGAGTTGAAAAGGTTCGTCACTGCAGGAATGACTCGACAGAAAGAAGCGCTCGGATAACACGGAGCATGACACAATGTGCTGGAATATTATGGAACATACTTATCACTAGAAAAATGTAAGTAACCCCTTAAACATGGCCGTAAGACATTTCTTCTTATGTAGAACCTTTTTGGCAAAAAAAAACAAAAAAACATTTAACATTGAGTCAAAAACCCTATATGTAGAACCTTTTATTCTAAGAGCCCCTTGCATGAGTGAGTGTTACTGAAGCTGCTGCCTATAAAGAGCGTTTCAAATCAGACACAATCTGTCTCCATTTCCATTAGGATGCTGTTTGTGGACCGCTGCCAATGTACACATTAGACAGAGAGTCAGATCACTACGGTTCGAGACACAGCCATTAAGTTTTCTGTCTAGGGTGACCAATGACCATGATCAAAAATTCAGGGCACACGAGAAAATATTGTCAGGTTGTTTTATCCGGTTTTAGCTCAACAAACATTCGGCAACACAAGTTTCATCCAAAAAAGAAAAAAAAGCTTAATTTG
Organism: Leuciscus waleckii; assembly: GCA_900092035.1. NCBI lineage: Eukaryota > Metazoa > Chordata > Actinopteri > Cypriniformes > Leuciscidae > Leuciscus > Leuciscus waleckii. Next base: position 641,177 of record FLSR01004873.1, read on the forward strand.
TTCAAGGTTATGCTATACATTTGGCCAGTTGTGTCACTCTTTAGTCTGATTTTCCTAGTGTGGATGAGATAGACAGAAACTAGACCAGTTTAAAATCAGGTCAAATCTAGAGTTCTGCTGACCTGATGTCAGTGTTGACAGCTTGTAGTTTTGTACATAAAACCGCAAGACGAGACTAAAAACAGCATCCCAGAATAGTCCAGGACATTGTGTAAAAATGGGGCTGTTCCCAATTATAGCAGGAAAATGAGGTCACGCAGCTCCTAACACTTTTTAATGTTGTTATAATGACAAAAACGGCACTTGTTAATGTCAAAATGATTGCGATGGCCAATCAAATCAAAGTAGGCGGGGCTTTACTGTTCACAGAAGCCGTACGTGAGTTCCAGTGCCACGCTTCAGTTAAGAGTGCGAGGTAAGATATAATTAAAGTAGCTTTAATATTTGATAACTAGTTTCGCGATAGAAATGACCAATGGTCATATCCAGTGACTGTTTTTATCAAATTTCTCTATATTTCTCATGTAAATCCTAGTTCAATTTGACGAAACTAGGAAAATGATTGGAGCCATTTTCAGTGTAATAGGCATACAATTAAAGGGCCACATAACTATAAATATAAAGTTTAATAATCGTTCTAATTTTACGAGAATAGTCAAAGTGTTTATATGAAGAGTTCAGATGCAAAAGCCTCTAAGTGCCATCTGAAATTTTCTTCTAGAATGATCATTTGTATCAATCCATATATTTAAGTTCAGTAATTTCACTTAAATTACAATTAATAGGTAATTTTTATTGCCATTTAAGTGAAATTACTGAACTTAAATATATGGATTGATACAAATGATCATTCTAGAAGAAAATGTCAGATGGCACTTAGAGGCTTTTGCATCTGAACTCTTCATTTTTACAAAAACAGAGCACTCACATTACATATGAATGGAAGAATCTGCAACACACATTATAGCAGAATAAGTCCCGCCTTCTTAATTAGTTGGTGCAGAAGATCCGGTCGATCTGGAACACGCAGATGGAGGATCCTTGAGGAGAAGATTCAGAAGTTGGTACAGAAGATCTTGAAAATTGGAGCATAAGCTTGTGGTCGTTGTCTCTGTTGCTGTTTTCAAACTCCCCAAATTTACTTGTACTTCTTTTCTTTTTTTTTTCTCTCTTTAGAGCTTTAGAGTCTCGAGAGAGCAAAAATACAATACATACAAATTATATTTCTATAGCACATTTAAAACAACTGCCGTTGACCAAAGTGTAGATAATACAACAAAAGCAATTACATAAAGTCACACACACAAAATTAAAACCTGTTCACTCAATCAGTTCTAAAAGCCATGCTAAAAAGATACGACTTCAAACTAGACTTAAAATCCTTAAATTGGAAGAGGGCTCCATAATCACCCTTTGGTTTTAATCTCGTTTTAGGAACATGTAGAATCATCTGACTACTAGAAGATCTCATATTTCTGGTGTTTTGATAAGTTGTCAAAAGGTCAACAATATATTTTGGGGCAATACCATGTAACGCTTTACCAACCATCAACAAAACCTTAAACTCAATTCTGAATTTTACCAGCAGCCAGTGTAAAGAAACCAAAACTGGAGTTATTCTCTCTCTCTCTTCTTTGTACGAGTCAAAAGTCTGCAACTTCACAACTCCATAGAGTTGCACTTAGAGGATCTGGAACCTTGATCCAGAACCAGAACGACTCTGTCTCCTGATGAGGAGGGATTTGCAGATTGGCGGCTTTCAGATTCAGCGTTTGATTGGCTGATGCTGTCCGAGGTGGCCACCATATAACCCCTCTCTGGCATGAGGAGGTTAAAGTTCATGTATAGAACAATATATTTAAGGTTTTTCCTATGCATAATTCACTTTCCAAACCAATTCCAGCATAACCTAGACAATGTGCTGAAAACAAAGACCAAACATCACTGGGTAATATTGAACTTTTACTCATGCATTCACGTATATCTTAATTGGCAAGTTTGTATATTTTGCATGAAGACAAACAATGGGCAAATGGTGATGAGATCTGTCTGTGATCAGTGACATTCTAATGTCATCATCCTTCCCTTCCACATATAGTTCCTGGTAATTGTCTTTTCCAGGCTTGTCTCCTAGCCTAGTTCCTTGTTTGTGGAACGTCTTTTGGATGTGTGAGTTTTAGAGTCCTGTCCTTTTCATCATGGCAGATGAAATGGGACTCCTGTTGTGATGAGGGATTCTGAATATAATGAAAATGCATTACAATATAGTCTGGTTATCTCACTGTTTTTCTTTCTGTTTCTTTATTGAATAAAACGCTGTTGATATTTAATAATTGCCAAAACAAACACACCCCTTACTCAAAAGTACCCCCTCAAAAGTAACATGCCATGCAACACAGGCTCCTCCCCTAACATGAGTGGACAGGCCCCTTACTGCTGATTGGCTACAAGTATTTTGGTTTTCGGTCCGGTCCACTTTCAACAGTGTTTTTCAGAAATCGCTTACTGCACCTTTAAATCCTTTTAAGTAAAAATGACCGTTTCATTGTAAATTCAAAACACAGTGTTCTAGACATGGTTATGGCTTTGGTGTGGCGTAAACACTCTCGCTGCTGTTTCAGCCTGACCACAGTGAATGCATGTGTGTTTGATCTGTTTGCTGTAGAAGCAGTTTGGCGTGTGTTTGCCCGCTGCTGTCTGGGTCTGGCACCGAAGAACCACAGCGGAGGGATCAGAGCAGCCTGGCGGCAGGTAAACAAACACTTCTTGGCAGTTAGTATGTACTGATCTCTCTTCTGGCCTCTGTTTCTTTCAGTTTTTTTTCTTTCTCCTCTGACAGTGTATTTGACCACTACTGACTTCGTGATTGGTAGATAGGTGGAGGGTGGAGCTTCAGGCCAAAACACAAGAGACATCTCAACATCAGTTGAGGGCTGCAACTTCACTTTTAAATGACAATATCCTGGCCGGACTACTGTTGTCCGTGATATAAATATTTGAAATGAACATGATTTCTTAATGTCTAGTGACATATCAGGGCCATTTTATGATTCATTGAAATACATTTCTTACATACGGTTCCTTTAATGAACACATAAGATAAATGAAAATGTAATATAATACTAAAAATATTATTTGCAAATAGTTTTCATCTTAAAGATGAATCGCTTGTACGATTCCTCATTTGTAAGTCGATTTGGATAAAAGTGTCAGCTTAATGAATTTATGTGAATGTACTTAAATATAATTAAAGGGGTCATGACATGAGAAATCAAATTTGCCTTCATCTTTTGACATATACAAAGTATTTTTTTACCATTAAAACATCCTGCAAGTTTCAGAGCTTAAAACGTCATCCTCACTTTAAACAAGCCATTTAATTAAGATTATTATACTTAATAATAAAAATTATAATAATTAATATTTAGTAAGATTGAAATGTTAATGTTTAATAATACTTTTTTTTTCTTTTTTTTTTTGCAAGATTGTTAAGGAATTTCATTGATATTCCACTTTAAGGAATAATGGAAGAAAAATCCTGCACACTGCCATAGCTTGCAAAAAAATCCAATATTCATTTAAATGTTTTGGTCATGCAAACTTCGTCAGATAATTACATTTTAATATCTGACAAAGGTTGCATGCCTTCTCAATAGATACTGGTTTATTTATTTCTCTGTATTATAAATATTGCACAGTGGCTGGAATAGACAAACGTTGTGTAATGCAATCTGGATTGGTATCAGTGGACTTCAGATACTTAAGAGTCTCCGCTTTATTTTGGTTTATTAATGACATCAGCCCTGCATTTCGAGACACAGCTAATGTCTTTTCCTGATAACTGCTTTATGCTAATGTCTTGTTAAGTCTGAGACTGTCCTCCATTGTTCTGAGTCTAATAGCCTGTTACATTCACACACGTGAATAGAGGACTGATCATTCTTTGGTTTCTCACTGGAACGAGGGTTGGAAAAATCAATGTCTTCACACACATAATTCCTGAGAGTTCTGCTCACTGCGTCTCTCCAGAAAGCAAACTGTGTCAAAGTTCAGCGTGAGCGAATCAAACGGAGATCTGGAGAATAGAGGCCTGAGGAGGGAGAACACAGACTCAGCACTTAGAGCGCTGACCTCCGAGGTTATCGGAAGGTTCCCGGGATGATTACTGGAATGTCATTCGGTGTCAGTCATTAAGTCTAATCAATGGACTGTGTCCGACTTACCTAATTACCCTCGACACCCCAATGATCCTCCAGCAAAGGTGCTGTAACGGGTGATGGCGTGTCTTTTTGGTGCACTGCAGTCCAGTTACATTTGCAAGAGGAATCTTCAATTAAAAAATGTAGCTTATTCATTTATATAAGCCCCCCCTATTGAGAGGAAAGCGCGCAGCACATATTAACATATTCATCTAACCGTCGCTCTCATCTGCGTGGACGGCGTTGGGATGTTCATTAACGAGCATGAGCAGTTAATCACTGGCTGCAGTTCACTTAACGGCCACCGCTGTCTAATTATTAAATATATTAAATATTCATATAAATTATCCAAAATAAACTTTAACTTCTACTGCATATCTTATATAATCGTTCAAAGTATGTTCATACTTTTGAATCGCTGAAGGCCATGTGGTTGCATTGCTGTTGGCTGTATTTTGATGTGATGTTGTTTTTTGTCAGATCTAGAGAATAATAATGCAAGAGGCTGAATGAGCATCCTGACTGGGGCGTGGTGTTATACGGAAGAGAATCATGTTTCCATTGACTAAAACACAAGCTCTACTATCCCTCTCTCTCTCTCTCTCTCTCTCCCTCTCTGAATCGATATGTTCAATTCTGAGCTGGATTATGTCTCTCGCGCCGCAGGCTCCCCCTCCTTTCAGCCTCCTTCTCGTTCACACTTGGCTTTATCAAGGTCATCTGGCCCAGACGAACGGCCCCTCCCTGCTGCCACATGCCACCCGCATCTCATGTGTAGCATCAGCGCCTCCGTCTGGACAAACACAGGTAATGCTTTTTTTTATATATGAGCTCGTTCACATGTGACCCACATGTTAATGATTAGCATGTGAAGCTAATCATTAATAAACATGTACAATTAAAATAAATAATTATAAAACAAAAACACTATGAAACACACACAAAACAAAGTATTGTGTCATTGTGTGAATAACATCTACTCAATCTCCAATCATGTAATCAACTCTAATCTGTGCAAGTAATTACTTTTTGGAATCTAATTATGTTTATAATCAGCACTGAATGTAAGTGACTCTAATGCCAGAAACATACTCATGCTGTATGTATTTTTCTTGATTTTTTTTTTAAGTTTATTGATTATTGGAGTACATTTTACACACAGTAAAGATTATCCTATTCAAATCAATGTGAGAAACGAGTAATCTAAAAGTAATCCGATTATATTGCCTCAAAATGATTGTTATCTACCTCGGTTTATTATGTTATCTCTCTCAGTTTATTTGTATTGCTTATGTGTCTGCTGTCATGTTTATTTGTTATAATATTGTAAACGTGACCTTGAGTTTGCAGAAAGGTGCTATATAAAATTTAATTATTATTATTTATTATTATTATTTTACAAGTGATATTCTACTTCAAAATTTCACGTTTATTTCAACGTGTCACTTGCCCTTTCTTTTTAATTATTTGTGAAATATACTAGCAACTTTTGAGTGAAAATTTATTCAAAGTAAATCCTACACTATTTTTATTTTTTAGTGTTCAAATTCATATTCAAATTCAACTTCAAATTGTAGCTCCATCCAGTAGATGCGTAATGCTTAAAATAATACCATGGTACTACCTTGGTACATGTACAGAAAAACATGGTAGTGCCATTGTACAAATACCAGAAAGAGCATACTTTTGTTATTGAAAACATTATTCCACTGCGACCAGAAGGATTCCAGGAGCAACAGCAATGCACTTCAACAAATCACACTTCAGAGGATTCGACAGACAGATTGAGTAATTTGAAGCCGCTCGGGGACGAGCTGTAGGCAACATTTCTTTCATTGCTTTGTCAGAATGATAACAGGTTCAGCAAAGCATCAGATTATCAGCTGCACACAGGCAGAAAACACTGATAACAGGGATTCACAACGAGTCTTTCAAACTGTCTGAAAATGTGCAATGGTTTGAAAACTTTCCATAAAGACATGAATGAATAAATAAATACATAAATGAATGGCACAAATTATAGGGCATGGAAATAAAACAGCCTTTTAATATGTGAACACGGACCGAAGCAATTCTGTTGGCGACTAAACTCTAGCGCCCCCTGGAGAACAGAGGTTTGACACACAAGCATGCACACTAAGTATGAGCAGTCATTAACTCAAACAAAGCTAAAACCATAAAAAACATATTTTATTTCAGCTAGTTGCCAAGGCAATATTATTCATTTTTGTTTAGTTAAAGTACTAAAACTAAAATAAAAAATCTATATTACAAAAACACACAAAATGCGTGTAATATAACTCTTTGTGAATGTAAAAGGTCTGCAAAACTACAAATAAAGTAAAACAAAAGAAACGATTCCGATCGGACTAAATTATTCGTCAGTAATTCCAGTCTCACTTCCTGTTATATTCCAATTTAACAAGAACAAATTTGCATAATGCCAGGCTCTACTTTACCCCACCCTCTAACACTGTAGTTCTAGCTGAGACCAATCACAACAGACTGGACCATCTGACCAATCAGAGCAGAGTAGACCAATCACAACAGACGGGGTCATCTGACCAATCAGAGCAGAGTAGACCAATCACAACAGACTGGGAAATAGATCTGACCAATCAGAGCAGAGTAGACCAATCACAACAGACTGGACCATCTGACCAATCAGAGCAGAGTAGACCAATAACAACAGACTGGGTCATCTGACCAATCAGAGCAGAGTAGACCAATCACAACAGACTGGGCCATCTGACCAATCAGAGCAGAGTAGACCAATCACAACAGACTGAACCATCTGACCAATCAGAGCAGAGTAGACCAATGACCAATCACAACAGACTGAACCATCTGACCAATCAGAGCAGAGTAGACCAATGACCAATCACAACAGACTGAACCATCTGACCAATCAGAGCAGAGTAGACCAATGACCAATCACAACAGACTGAACCATCTGACCAATCAGAGCAGAGTAGACCAATGACCAATCACAACAGACTGAACCATCTGACCAATCAGAGCAGAGTAGCTCTCAGAAAGGAGAGGGTTAGAGAGACTGAATCTTTGTTTTAGTAGTTTTAGACTCTTTGAAAAAGGAGGTGATGTGCAATATATATTATGAGAAAATTAAAGTAAATTTTGACCTTGGATGCATGCTATCAAATCAAAATTAGGAACCTTTAAAGTAGAATAATAGGGGCACTTTAACAAAAACTATAATAGCATGACACTACAATAACACTGATGTACAACAGGACAACATACTTGCAATGCGTTAGACACACAGTCACAGGTGTTTGCAAAGACAAATGGTAATGAAAAACTCAAGTATGTGTTTGGCTATAAAGACATTATTGGGTCTCTGGGAAAAAAATAAAATGATAAAAAAGATAGATATGTCATAAATCATGTTGAGAAAACAAGATTGTTTCATCAAGATGAAATTCTGAGCAGATGGAAAGAGCTGCAGAAATTCATTTAATCAGCGGTTTAGTACCGCCATGTCGCCCAACCAGCTGTTCCTGAAGAACGATGCTCTCTCTTTCAGGGTAAATGTGTGGTTACACGACACTCACAGACACCCAGAGCTACAGGACTACTTTCCCTTCTCCATCTGTCTATCAGCGCCGGAGAGGAAGACAGGGATGTCAGGCGGCCATTAGGAGGGACAGTGAATGCTGACCGTATCTGAGATACACACACTGACACAAGCCACCTCTTCATTGTCTGACTGTAGAGAGAGTGAGTAGTGCTTTCCTGCGCAATCATAGATTATTATTTTGTTTTGCTTTCAAATTCCTAACCATAGTTGAAGGGGTCATGACATTTGCCTTGATCTTTTGGTATGTAAGAGGTCTTTGTACCATTAAAACTTCCTGCAAGTTTCAGAGCTTAAGACGTCCTCCCCATTATAAACGAAGCATTTATTTAATCAAGCTCTAATTACAGCTCGTCGGGGATCCATGGTGAGAAGTGACGTCACGGTACGAAGTGACGTACCAGTCGTTTGCATATGACCGCCTCCAGCGCAAGACAACTACGCATCATTTCGCATCATCTCATCGTTGTCACGCCACATGTGTTCAGTCGATGTGCAGCGAGTGTATGTTTACAAGAAGATGGCGATGACGCAGATGTGCTGTTCCTGGCTGTGGACAAACTAAATGTTTGAAGACGCTGCCGAACGATCCAGACGTCAGGGGAAACTGGATGCAGTTTATTTTTTGTGGACGTCCCAGTCACGGCAGTGTTCATTTAAGTGTGTGTTCTCTACATTTCAAGGATGACTGTTTTGGGAACAAATGATGCTGGCTTTGCCAGAAAACTTTTGCCTAAAGATCAGGCCTTGCCGACTATTCTGGGCCCAACAACGCCGCCGCAAACTGTAAGTAATGTATTTCATCTTAAAACTACTTTTAGCCAATGACGTTAGCCAATCATAACAGTGGCCGTTAACACTGAACTCTTAAAGGGGAAACACCCCCAAAACAGACTGTTTGAATCAGAGGATGAGAAACAGGGTGGGAAAAGGTCATAAATCACTCAAATTTAAAAGTTTTGTGTCCAAAAAACTATAGTAATACTGTAATTGCACATAAGGGAACATAATAAAACAAAAACAAAAACCATGTCATGACCCCTTTAAGAATGAGCAATAATAGTGAATCAAAACATCAGAAAACACTGTACAGATTGACCTTTTGACATCAGCCAGGTTTCTATCTAACAGTTATTAGAGCTGCACGATTAATCGTTTAAAGATCGCAATCTCATTTGAATGGTTCAATTCCCATGTGATTTTATTCCTAAATAACAACTTGAGTAACTTAATGCCCTCATATAAAGATTGCATCAATTATATTGCTACACCAGTAGGTGGCGACAAGTGACTGTTAAAAATGTGTTTGTCATTGAATCATTTATTCGTTCTAACATGCTGATTCATTGAGTAATGAAACAAGCAAAGTCTTTAAGAGTGAGTCATTGAATCATTCATTCAAGAGATTCGTTCAAATACGCTGATTCATCCAGTAATGAAACAAGCGAAGTCTTTAAGAGTGAGTCATTGAATCATTCATTCAAGAGATTCGTTCAAATACGCTGATTCATCCAGTAATGAAACAAGCGAAGTCTTTAAGAGTGAGTCATTGAATCATTCATTCAAGAGATTCGTTCAAATACGCTGATTCATCCAGTAATGAAACAAGCGAAGTCTTTAAGAGTGAGTCATTGAATCATT
>FLSR01004873.1:652835-675210 GCA_900092035.1 Leuciscus waleckii
TTAAAGGACAAGTTCGGTATTTTACACTTAAAGCCCTGTTTTCAGATCGTTTCTGATGAAATACAATGGTTAAGATTGAAATTTGGACAAATGCTGCTGTCCCGAGAATTTTCGGTTTCTGTGGTAGCACCCCCCCCCACCTCCACAATGGTTGCATAGGTGCACTGGAATAATCCTTCCTAAAACGCATTAAACTTTCGTTTACAAAGACGTGAAACTCACCGAGTGGTCAGGGGAGTTCACTGATATGCTGCAAAAGATGCTTTCCAACAGGTTTTATCATAGTTTTTGTCCAACTTCATTGACTTGTATTGGATGAAAAACTACGATAAAACCTGTTGGAAAGCATCTTTTGCAGCGATTTTTGTGTGAGCATATCAGTGAACACCCCTGACCACTCGGTGCGTTTCACGTCTTTGTAAACGAAAGTTTAATGCGTTTTAGGAAGGATTGTTCCTATGCACCTATGCAACCATTGTGGAGGTGGGGGGGTGCTACCACAGAAACCGAAAATTCTCGGGCCAGCAGCATTTGTCCAAATTTCAATCTTAACCATTGTATTTCATCAGAAACGATCTGAAAACAGGGCTTTAAGTGTAAAATACCGAACTTGTCCTTTAAGCTCAGATGCAGTTTATTTTTTGCGGACGTCCCAGTCACGGCAGTGTTAATTTAAGCGTGTGTTCTCTACATTTCAAGGATGACTGTTATGAGAACAAATCGCAGTATGATGCTGACTTTGCCAGAAAACTTTTGCTGAAAGATCAGGCCGTGCAGACTATTCTGGGCCCAACAACGATGCCGCAAACTGTAAGTAATGTATTTCATCTTAAAACTACTTTTAGCCAATGACATTAGCCAATCATAACAGTGGCCGTTAACACTGAACTCTTAAAGGGGAAACACCCCCAAAACAGTCTGTTTGAATCAGAGGATGAGAAACAGGGTGGGAAAGGGTCATAAATCACTAAAATAAAATAAAAATTGTCCAAAAAACTATACTAATACTATAATTGCACCTAAGGGAACATAATAAAACAAAAACAAAACCATGTCATGACCCCTTTAAACAATAGATAGTACAATCAACAACACTCACAAGCAAACATTCTCTCTCTCTCTCATTTTCTTCTCCAAAACTTTCAAACAAGGCTTTGTCAAGCAAACATTTATAGTTTATCTTGTCAACTATTTTTCATACAATTATATGAATTTCTCAAGTAAGAATTCATCCTAATTTGACTTGCTTGCATTCAATTTTGAGCAGCAATTCTGCATCCCGTTTGCAACCTCACTTCAAATTCAGAAATTGAACTGGAATTTATAAGGCTTTTTTAATTTATTTCTAATTGTGCAGAACCCTGACAATTACAGTTATAATGGCGCAAAAAAACAACAACACTCTAACACTATTAATAGTTTCTGACAAACAGAAAGTTATACTTCAGGTTTATGTGAAGCTGTTTCAGCAAATATGGATTTTACTGATTTTAAATGACCTTAAATTGTTATATAGTCTGAGTGCTTGCACTTCTTTTGCTCAATGACGCAGAAAGATATTCGAGGCTATCCAGTGATGACTCCTCTCATGATTAATTTAGGTGCAGGTATCTCTGCTGACCTTGATATCTTCTTCAGTTTGTGCTGATCTCTGGTGAAGAGCAACCTAAAGGGAGCCCTCAAACTGATTTTTTGTGTATGTGTGTGTTTCTCTCTTTTTTTCTGACACCTTATGTTTTTTGCTCTTATGGGATCTTAATCAATCTTAAAGTGTAAAATGCATGTACTGGATAAGCCACCTATCCATATAAAGACAAAACATCTAGTCTGTCATTTTTACAGCAGAAAAATTAAGCAAAATCACAATGAAATCTCATATGATTGTTGTATATCTCATAGTTTCATGTCAATTTAATGGCACTGTATTCTAATTGACACTAAAATGAATGGTTGGTGCACTCAAATCAGTTTGACTGAGAGATTGCTTTATGTAGGCACGTGTGTTCAAATGGTTGTCATAACTGGGAAGAAACTACCTTCATTCGTATGACAAATCCTCTCTCAAACACCTACAGCGCCATACTATCGATGTTGTCCTTATTTTGTGACAAAGTTGATGCTAACATCAATCTTGCTTTGGAACAGTAAAGATATACGGTTTGTTGCTATGTAAATCAGTAGATTTATTTTTTTCAGTCACTGTTTTTAGAATGATTCCAAGTCACAAAAGATGTTTCTGAGAGGTAATGGCTAATCTTTTGCATATGTACGATAAGAGAAATGATACCAATCTGCTGCTAAAACAATGACATTAACAATCCGAAATGATTATTCATGAATTTTCATGTTTCTCTCTTTGTAACTTAGGGCTCCGCACATGCTGTTTTTGGGTATTTGCGCAAGTGTTCCCTTCATTACGCCTACAGCTGAAGTGTAACCTTGTTTGTTTTTTGTGAAGTGGCGATTGGAGAGCTTTGTTTACGGCCCATGTTTGCTCAAGCGTTCTATTTTTAAATGTCACACAATCAAATGCTGAAGAGGTCTCTTAATCCTCAAGGATTATGGTGTGTATGACTAGCACCCAAGGCTAAACCGCTCGTCTGATTCAGACAGGAGAAGCGCGCCGTACGGCACACACTCCTTGTGTAATCGTATAAGAGGCATGCAGGGAAGCCTGGAGGATGTGGAGGAGGAAGCAAAGACACACTGATTCTGGCGTTCTTTCAAAAATATGATGCTCTTGATGGGTTGGCGTTCTAGTCTAGGTCAAAGGCATTAAGCATAGTATCATTGCGGTAATTGGTTTGTTTGAACACACTTGAGACTGAGAGGGTAAGCTTTAGTTACCCAAAACTTGGTTCTATGGAATGGTCATTTTTAGGAAATGGTGCCATTTGTGAGCCCTTGGCTACAGTGCTAATATTGAACTGAATCACACTGTTTGATAGACTTAAGTCTGTTTAGTTTAAAATGTCTATAACTTTGATATCAGGCAAATTGCATAGACTTGTTTTAAACTGAATTCTAATATTTGCACAGAGCTTTGCATAGCTTTGCATACAGCATGTGCTTTTAAAAACGGGTGTATCCCTGCATTTTCTATTCAACTGTAGCCTGGAAATCCAGACCTAAATCTGAAAAATTAATGGTCTGGCATCGACTAATGAAAATCGCCCAACTCCAGGGGCGGTACCAAGCATGCATTTGAAAATCTCACTGCACGCAATTGGATAACACTACGACCAATCACAACAAGCCCCGTTCGCTTAGCTACCAGCGGAGCTAACTGGTAGATTAGACTCTTGCATTTTCTATTCAACTGTACTGTGCTGTGACATTTCCCTGTTTCAACATAATGGTTTGATCCTTAATACGTCATATTTAAGGGCTCATATTTTAGATGCAAATTCATCAGTTAAACATGAACATTCTGCTCTTAAAGGGGTGATGAACTGAGAAATCAAAATTTCCTTGAGCTTTTGACATATAACCATTCATCATATCATCATACTATAATAATATCCTGTAAGTTTCAGAACTGAAAACTACCTTGTTAGTCCAAAAAGCTTTTATAGACATCAGGCTCAGCAAACGACTCGTTTTTCAAAGTGGGGAACTATGACGTCAAAGAGGATAAAACACGCCTCCACAAAAGAAGATCAACGCCTACTTCAACACGGCCTGTTTTATCCCCGCCCACCGATTCGCCCAAACATGCTAAATAACATAGGACGACAAGATAATTGCTAAACCGGATCGAGCTACTTCCAAGCAATAAACATGCTGTTTACTAAATATTGTGCAGTGCCTGTTTGTGGAAGAAGACAGTCTGCATAAGCTTCCTTCGGATTCCAGCATGGTTAAACTTGATTAAATCAGTCAATCACAATTTCCCGACACGGATCTGCAAGCAACATGTAAGTAACCATGTGTATTCTAATGCCTGATCTGCGATCAGTGATTTCTGTGTAATTATTCAAGTTCAGATATTTCTCTTAAAATCGTTCAATACTGTTTATGCATCAGTGACTAAACGATCAACTTTACATAATTTCTCGTAGTATTATGAAAATAATCTTTTTTAAACTGTTATTAAATTGTATACAGAAAGCGATCAAAGAACGATCCCTTTCCAATCGCCCAAGCTGTCAATCAAACAGCACAGCGCGAGCCGCGAGAGCTTATCTGGACACTTACCAAACTCGTGATGAAATAATGACACTGTTACACTACACAACGAAGCTCTTACTGTGTATTCACATCGTGTTTGCATTGTGATTTGGTGTAAGCATTTGTGAGAGTGCAAAAATTGCGTTGCAATGATAAGATCTTTATTCACGCGATCAACAGACTGTCTGTCATCTGCTCAGTCAGTGCTCATCATGCTGCAACCTTTCATGTGATGGAATAGATTTAAATATAATGCTTTAAACGATACTTTTCACGATTTGTTAATCTCGATAGCTGTAATAGTAAAAACGTAGTAAAAGTTTTCGAGAGAGTTCATATAATACTAGCTATTTCATATGCAAGCATGTCAGCCAATCACAGCAGTGGGCGTTTGCACTGCAGTCTCACAGCAGACACGCCCCTTAAAACAGAGCGTTCAAATCTGAGGCTGAAATCAGGCTTGGAAAAATGGCTTTTATTTAGCTTTGACCTTCAAACCCATTACATTCAACCCCAAAGTTGAAATTGACTGATGCTACTTGAATTTACTTCATATTATAATAGGCTTTAACAACTGAGGCTTTTGGGTGTATGTAGTAGTCAAACACTTTACTGTATTTGTTATTTGTTGGCAACTGTCTTAATGTTTCAAGCAATCTTAACATGTGTTGGAGAATCGAAATAACTATTTGGTTTCATTTTATTTTGATGGTCCCTTTAACACATTCTGTTGACTATAAGTAGCGTTGCACCTACATGTCTACTAACTCTCATTAACGTGTTGGTAGAGTATTAGTAGACTGGTAGTGTTAGGGTTAGAATAAGTTGACATGTAGTCAGTAGAATGTTTGTTGGAGGACCATCACAACAAAGAGTTAGCAGATATTAAGCAGACAGTCTATTAATACTCTAATGAGAGTTAGTTGACATGTAGCTGCAAAGTTACTTATAGTCAACAGTTCAATGTTCAAAAGGGACCATCAAAATAAAGTTACCAAATATGTTTATATCTTTGTGTCCATGAGTGAGGGCTGGTACTACAATGTCTATGGTGGTATAACTATTCTTCAGCAGTGTTTGCAAATTAAAATAAAGCTTTCATGCACAACTGGCCCACATTCCTGAGAATGACTGAGCTAAAAATATTGGTGAACAGGGTGTGCATGTTCAGCAGCTAGACCAGCGTAAACAGCCAAATCAGCAATTAAAATTCATGTTGGACTTTTAATTTAGGTACATCAAATAGTCCCTTAACTGCACTATACTTCCTGCATAATTAAGACAAGACCATTAGGAGAGTTTAACATTTAATCTCTTGTTTTAATTAAGTGTTCTGTGATGATGTGAAGTGCTAAGGTGGGTTTAAAGATGCTAACACAGCAGGAATCGTATTGGTGAGTTTCATAACCCAGCCAGAGCACAGCCCAAAACACCAATCACCTGGCCACTGTTAAGAAACTCTTAACAAATAAACTCTTTTCCTTTTGACCCTGTGAAGGTCCATGATGGTGATTGTAATTGCCTGACTAATCCTACTCTACAGTATGCTAGAAGAGGTAGATCAAGGGTACAGGACGGGCAGGGTATCCAATCCTGCTCCTGGAGGGCCGACTTTCCGCAGAGTTTACTTCCAACCCACCTGACTAGGAGTTTCTAGGCTGCGATCCATGAGTGCCCACTACTGGCAAAACCCATGTAGGGGTTTCAAATGGAGCCCTTGATCACTTGGAATCTTCCATGGTGCTGATTTATTATTTACATCTTTTCCCTTATGAATTGTTTTATGCAGCGGCCTATAGGTATGATAGATCTTCTTTATGATAGAAATGCTACAGCCACTGACATTTATTGAACAAGAATATGTGGACATCGAAATATGCAAACCTTGTTACATTGGTGCCGAAACCCAGGAGGAAGGAGGAAATCCACGGTGCCATCAAGCCAAGAAGAGTCTGCCACCCTGGACGCTCGAGGTGGTGGGCTGGAGTGACTTGCCGGGGGGGGGGGGGGCCCCCCCGCTTTGGGGGGAGGGGGGGGTCCCCAAGGGTCCACCCAGCTTGTGGAGTAGAGCGCAGTCTCAAGAGTACCCCCCGGACTGCGAGGGGTATGGGTACTATAGGTACTACTTTTCCCATGTAACGCATCAGTCAGGGGCCCATATAGGCTAAACACCCTCTGACTCCGCCACGCCCCAAACTCTCACTATAGGTTGAGCTGGAAAGAAATTGACGGATCTGACTGGAGCGCTCCAATGTTTGATGATTTCTTGGCGGCTCAATGTTTACACTTTTGGGGGAGATAAACCCATGAATGGCATCCTAATAGTATTCAGTGAACAATAAACTGGGTTAAGTGAATGTATTTTGACTCGCTCTCTCTGTCAAAATCGAAGGGGTCAAGAGTCTTCCCTCGTACACTTGACGAAATGGAACGCCCATGAGGTTCCCATGAGGGGCAGTGCTTAGGTACGTTCGCTAGTGTGCGAAATGGGATGCACACCTAGTAATTAGGTGGGTCAGGTGTGTTTAATTAGGTTTGTACCTAAACTCTACAAGACCTTGGCATGAGCTGCAATGGTCTCCCCTGGTATAAGATGTGCGAATACAAAGTATATATAGTCTAACATATCCAGAGGATGTTATATACCTACTGAGATTCTGAAATGTGAAGGTCATGGACAGTTTGCCATCCCATAAGGTCATGAGATCTGAGGAGCCGTCAGGTTTGAAAAGTTGAAGAAAGAGCAGCTTTTTTTTCAAGTCTAAGTGCTATAAGTAGGTACCAAAAAAGTTGTTCCCCATGGCTAAATTGTTTGCATTTTCCAATAAGCATTTACTCTGGCGTTCCTCATGACAGGAACTTGGTGCCACCACTCAATGATAGAGTCGGATTGAATTTCATTTCAGTCAGGTACAGATAGGAAGCGCTGGTATAGATGGCAGTGAGGTATACTGTGATCTCTCTAAACATGGGAGCACATCATCACTGCAGTCTTCCAACCCTTCAGCCCTTCCCAATGCTCCCCGGCAAGGCCTACGCTCTCTTCTGTGGTATGACGCCTGGTTGGATGGGAATTGCTACAGCAGATAGCATCAGCTGGTGAAAGCTTACCAGTTAATGAGGTCTCCAAGGGCTGATGCCTCCCCAGCCCTCTTTCCTAACACCCACACACACAGTCTCTACTATCTGTTGCTTTCTTACGCTCTATCATTTTTCACTCAGCAATATATCCAATACGGTTTCTCCCACACACAGAAATGCACGTAAGATGTGGGAGGTCTCCGCTGTAGGTTATAGGTGATGTTGATAGAAGAGCGTGCTCATTTTTACTGACTCCAAGCCCATGCTCAATGATTACTATTGACCAGCTCCACACAGAGATGGTCGTCATTAGGGTTTCCCTGAAAGTTTCAGACATGAGAGGAGGTGGCCGGTTACGCTATTAAAGCAGATGATTAGCCTGATGATAATTACAACAGTCTTGACATGTCAAAGTCTGCTGCTGGAGAATCTGAACAAATATTTGTGTCCATTAGTGAGGATTGGAATTTAGGAATTGACTTCCTCGCTTCATGAGTTTTGAATTGGCCACAAAGCATTAATTGTTCAATTGAAATGTCAGAAAAAAGGAAATTATTGAAAAGCAGTTCAAAGAAATCCAGCATAGTCACACAAGAGATGTATTCCGTTAGTTTTGTGACAAAGCAATCAATCAATTATTTAGAGGATAAGTAAATAAATGCATATGTTTGCAATTGGTATGAGATTAAATTATTTTGTTAAAAGCCAAAAAGAGCTCTAGAAGAGTTTGTATTTTCTTATTTTTAGGATGTGCCTTTGATTATGGTTTAGTGCCTGTGGAATGGGTGTGTCTGGTGGAAACAGCTGTTTCTTGAAGGTTATAGTTGTTTCAGCAAGTATAAGATATGATTGGACATTTTACTAACTTAAGTTTGATATTGATTGTACTATTTCTAGTACTAAGGTGGTAGTTATATCATCTGTTTCTGGAAATATTCCATATATTTTGTGTGATAGGATGCTGAGGAGTAATTTGACAAATGTACTAAATTTAATTAGATTTAATACTAAAATTCTTTAAGACACTTAAAGCTTTTTGTTTTAATTCTTCAATTTTCCTCCATCCAGCTTGCTGCCTTGGTTCAAATTCAAGCGAGATTCTCAAACTTAATCAGCATCGGGCAGTAAATAAAAGCCTTTTTCCCAGAAACTAGCCACTGTATTCTCCAGTTTACATCATCTTATTCGTTCCATTATATAATGCTTCATGAGAAATAGAGATTACAAATGTTATGAAAATAAATCAGCAATGGTATGTCATGAAATCGGCTTTCTGTTTTCACCCACTATCATGCTAAATGATAAAAGTCTGGAAGTTATAAATATATAAGGGCTCCAGAGATATTATCCAGAAGAAACTGAGGTCTATTTAGACATTCAGTCAGAAGGCACAACAACACGACCCCAGACATGTAGTGGTGTATGTTGCTCTCTCTTGCAGGGCTCACACAGGAGCTATAGTTGTGGTTCAGCAGCGCTCAAAATAAAGGAAACGCTTCATGAGAAATGCTGGGTCGATTTACACCGCATCATTTCCCAAACTTCACTGTCGTGACAAAAACTCTGACATTATCATAAAAATAGGAAGAAAATTGGAAAATTTGGCAGAAACAACGAGCATTCCACAGTTTTGAAACACTTTTATGAATAACATTCACAAATTCCATATTCATGTACATTCGTAAATTATTTTTATTTAATTATTCTCGTAAAAAATGATTTAACACACCCAGAAACCCATTATGCTTGTGTTTCAAAGTAAACCCTGATGTTTTATCTTTCATCAACTAGTTAGGTGAAGGCTTCAATTTTTTTTATTAAAATAATTTTTTTTTTTTATAAATACATTTGATTAACAAAATGAATGCAATATAAACTGCCTAATGAGACTAATCAACAACAACAACAAAAAAACTACAAACATGGCACTCAAGGCAGGAAGTAACATAGAAGTCCAACCAAGGGATGAAGAACATATACAGTAACATAAGGGATAATTTAATGTGTCACAGATAAATGCTTTCTGAGCAAAATATTCTGCCTATTATATCACGGTAAATGCAGCATTCCTGTAGTTTAAACAGTAGAGCATGGTATGCTAGAATTAACTAATAAAATGTACCAACCTTTAATGCTGAATGCATAAATGTTACTATAGCAACACAACTGGAAAATCGTTTAGACCTAAATTATTAATGAATAACGAAGCATAACAACAGCACTTGTGCGAGAAAAACATACTCTTTATTGATAAAAGCTTTTTAAACAAATTAAATCATATTTTAAACATGACAACATTTCAGTGTAGCCTTTTTAAAAATCTAAAGCAAAATGTACAATGTGTTAACAAATTGTTAAGGTTGATAATCATTTCACTGTTTTGGTCAAATTATATATAATATGTAAAAAAAAAAAACATGTAATTCTCTGAGAAAAAATAAAATAGACAAATGAGAATTTACTGGAAAAATAGGAAAACACAGATTGCCAGATTTACTCAATCATATTATTTACGACTGAAACAAAACTGTTTTCCTTTTAAACTTGATTTCTTTGTTTTTGATCAATGTAGTTCTCAGAGCAATCTAGTACTCAAATATTTTTTACAGTTGACATTACTGTTCTCTGCATGCTTTACACAGGTTTTAATGAGCAAAAATGTTGAATTTGAGCAAGAAGAGAAAAGGGGTGACTTTATGGTGTTAAATGTTCAATTATGTTGGGATTTCGAACCGTTTCAATTACACTGGGTTACCATTATGGTGAAGATGGAGCTTTTGCTTATGGATAAGACAAAGAGGTTACTATATTTCTCAATAGTTTGTTAGCTAGCTTAAATAATCTTATATTTCAGTGAAGTGGCACAATACTACATGCAATTAAATGAATTAAATCCTGCCAGGGAACCATATAAATTCACTTTATATGACTCGGGCCACTTAAAAATGACTTCTTTCCATGATGCTGATGATACATGAACAAATTATGTTTATGCAATTTAATTGATTCATGTAGAACCGATGAACATAATTAAATCATGTAAATCCAACATGTTTTCTTATTAACAATACGTCATTTGTCTTCTCGATTGGCAAAAATGTGAATGTGTGATCTTTTTTTAGCAATGTGACAGAACCTCTGCAGCTCCTCCCATATATTCACATCCAAGAAATTCACATGCATGTCGAAGGATTGCAAATCGGAGTACACGATTACTGAAGAATAGTAATACGTAGAGCATAATAATATGATCAGCTGAGAAACAATAACTCTCTCAATACCTCAGGTACATTCTGTTGCTTTTCCATTCCACTAGTTTGTCATATGTGAAACAAGTGGGAGACTCAATTCTGTCGGCCCCTTGATAGTTGTCCCCTGTCGTACATAATTACACAGAGAAGCGCTAGATAATATATTTGGGTATAATCACAGTGTGTGAGCTTTATATGGTGCGGACCCCTATTCCCTGATTAGTTGCTCAGATGAAATTGAATTATCTCTAATTCACTGGATTTGTGGTGATTAAGAGAGACGAATCATGCGAGAACTTAGAACGACAGCTCTGGAGCAGCAAATAAATGAACAACCTCCGTGAATTTCCCTTTGTGGGGGATGCGAGCTGAAGCAGTCTCGCTTTAATTCACACAAGCCAGCGCTGCATTCGCCAAGCAAATGAGTGTTTTGAATTGACGTGGCTGTAATATGACATAATCAAGTTGTAATTTATCAATTAGAATAATTAGGAAGCTCATCTGATTTAATTAACATGCTGAAAAGGAAATCAGTCATACAGATTTAATCTTGAGCAGTGCTTGGTTCCCGCAGTGGCATTTACAGTGGTTAGCCAAGTGCAGTGAACATTCATTACCTGGTAAAACCGAGCAGCTTGACTCGTTCTCTGGTTTCTGGATCTCATTGAGATCATTTTTATAAATTTATAAATTGTTATGAGTGGAACTTGAGAAAATGTCAGACTAAAAATAGTGCTAGTATTCAGTTATACTTTCTCATCATTGTATGCCTTATACTTACATTTCTCAACCCTGTGCCTGGAGGCACACCAACAGAGCACAATCTGGAAATCTGCCTTATCTGACACATATATATCTGGTCTTGGAGTCTCTGCTTACGAGGTGATGAGTTGATTGAGTTGTGTTTGATTAGGAAGAGCTGGGAAATGTATACAGTACTTTTGGTGTGCCTCCAGGAACAGGGCTGGGAAACACTATAGGGAGTCTGAGGGGTCAACAGGATTTTTAAACAGTTTAAAACTCATAATAATGCCAAAACAATATATAACAAAATATTTGCAATACGATTTTTGAGTTAAACTGTGTAGCCCTACACATAACCGTAGCAAACCTGAATTATAAATAGCAAATTTTTATCAGAAATATCGCAAATACATGTTTTTCTCCAAACCATTAAGCCCTAGTATTAATAGTAATGACTGCCTGTTATTACCTGCCTACCTGACATAATTTGCACAATGGTGCGTTACATTCTTGGCGTTGCTGTAGAGGGCACTATAGCTGGCATTAGTGGTAGACAGATTTCCCTCTAAGTTCAATAACTATTATGACAGAGCAGAACTGGTTGAGTTCAATTTAGGCCCTGTTTACACCTGGTGTTAAGATGAGTTTTGGTCGATCGGATCACAAGTGGACGACACTAAATACAATTGTAAACAGGGTCTAAAACATTTTGAGTTTGTCCACTTTCGACCACTTCCAGAGGTAGTGGAAAACACATTTGACCAGATTGCTCTCGTAGTGTAAATGCTCATGTGGTCGAATGTGTTCAAACAGCCACACAAGACCGTCTTCTCTCTGGCTACTGATCTAATGTGTAAACATTATGAGAAGCACACTAATCAGACAGGATTTAAACTTTGTCTCTTGGAGACCCAAGTTTGGTTTGAAGATGAAAAACATACCAAGCACAATGTTCTATAACCTTACTGATTTCTAACATGGGGAGGGGATTTCAATCGAGGGGAAATGTAAATACGAGAAATGTAAATGCCCACCCACTTTGTGTGTGCTGGTGCCGACACTGGTCCAAATCAAAATAGAAAAGATATGATTCCATGTGGTTTGTGCTGTTCACTCAAGGTGGTGACACTGTTTGGGCCACTTCCATATGCGCTCCTGAATAAGATCAGAGCCCGTCTACGGAGAGCCTTGGCACTTCCTATTAGCCCCTTTGTATCGATCTTGGTTGCAGTTCCATTAGAATTCCACTGGAGGTGATCGCGGGTGAGTGCAAAATGAATGGGAGTCTATGAGGCTAGAGGCTAAATTTGCTCTTTCACCCGATTGCCGTTGAGAACTCTCAGATTTTATTGTAGGTTTGCAAGTTCAACATGGGTTATAGGTCGAAAATTGAATGAACGAGTACTTATGTCCTTTCGATTTCTTACAGGTTGAGTTGTTGTTGCCCATAACACGCTAGCATTCTGCTAATGAAGGCTGATTGGTCAGTGAAGGACTGATTACGACCAGAGATACCGCTTGATGGCATCGTGGCATCCGAAGTGAGACCAGAAACAAACAAAACTCATCTAGCACGTGTATTTACCTGTGTCAGCTGTGTTGTCGATGCCTCGAGAGAAAAGAAAGTGCAGAGCACGAAAGCACCAAAGTGACTGAAGGATTGCTGTAAAGCAGTATCTCTGGTCGTACAGTATCTATGACGTCTATGAGCAGTATCTATACGTCATTGACATTTTAAAATACTTTTTAAAGCAAATAAGTGACTCGAAAAAATCTAACACCCAGCAATGTGTAATTTCTTTGCATCTCCTTTCGAATACAACATTCAAATTACAAGACAAAAAATTATATCCTGAGAAAAGTGGATTTTGAGGGGTATAGCGCCATAGACCTCCATTCATTCTGCACTCGCCTGCGAGCGCCCCCGCATGGACAGAGACGCGTTACTGCAGCCAGTCCAGAAACCGGAAGTAACCAGAGAGTGCCAATTCTCTTCCTATTAGACATTCTCTGATAAGATACAGGTCTTACAGGTCTTATGTTTTGCCCCTGTGCACGAATTCACTGGCTTTTGTGGCACATTACCTTATAAATTAATGCATAAACACTGCATGCAGTCTTTGTTATTGTTCACACTTGTATCTGATATAAGCCATATTAGTCCAGTCATTTTATGAAAAAAGGTTGAACAAATTGCAACAGAAGCAAACTCAACTGATTTTGTATCCTCAATATGTCCCGAGTAAGGGAAAAAAAAGCCCAGAAGAATCCCATTAGGGGAAAGTTTCGAAAAAGACCCAAATATAGGCTATTCATACGCTATTCATTCTTTTCTTAGGTCAATTGGGTAAACATTTTAACCTTTAGATATCACCATGAAAATTACTGAGTTGATTACTTACATCAAGACAAACAAAAAATGTATTACAAGTTTTTTTTAATTGTTTGTTAACATGGACAAACGGTGCATAATCTAATTATGTATGTTTTAATTTGCATAAATACCACAAATGGAACCCATTTAGGCTACCCATGAGCATGAATACATAGAGGCAGGAAGAAAGTACTTTAGAAACCAGCCTTTATTCATTTTTAAGAGATTGGGTTTGGGGCTTTTCTGGGGGACCAGTCTGAGGGAAGAACAGGAGACAATGGTAAGGAGAATGCAGAAGACAAAAGGTAGGTAAAATAAAAAGTGAATCCCCAGAAACAGTCCCACAGACACACCCCCAAACCCCATCTCTGCAATAATAATTAATAAAGGCTGGTTTCTAAAGTACTTCTTCCTGCCTCTATGTATTAATGCTCATGGATAGCCTAAATGGGTTCCATTCAGACCTTAACATTAAGTATTTTACTGTGATGTGTCAACAAGATTCAACAAGACATTTTCACCTGGCTATACCCAGTGTTTAGATCTGTTGTGGTATTTATGCAAATCAGCACATACATAATTAGATTATGCACCTAATGGGATTCTCCGGGGCTTTTTTTTCCCTTACTCAGGACATATTAAGGATACAAAATCAGTTGAGTTTGCTTCTGTTGCAATTTGTTCAAGGTTGACCCCATTTAAAATGACTGGACTATATTTAAATGCTTTCACACTGTGTCAGGAACAGTTTGTATTTTTGGTGATGTGAAAGGTACTATAGGACCTGAGACTACCTGTAGGAGGTGGTCTGAGTTTAGTTGCAATGAAACTGTGGCACAATTCGCATGAATGTGAAAGCAACTCAAACTCGGGTCTGCAACTGAACTGGGAATTTGGTCGGGAGGGCTCAACCAGCGCTTCGAAGGGGCAGAGCGAAACTGTTCAGACGTGGCCCTGTCACTGCATCGAACGGGGTTGGGTTAGATCCGCCTCTGGAGCCAGTAGCCTGAATTTTTGCAAGAATCTTGTCCCTAACGTTATGTGCCATGGGCGGCGGTTCTAGTGACGGCATTCGGTGGGACGGGCAGAGGAGAGTGTTAGCAGGAAGAGTTTGTTTGCGGAGGCAGCCTCATACTCATACGGTCGGTCCCTGGGACCTGAGAGGGGAATGTAGGAGGAAAATATTACGCTAGCCGAGGCAACCTCACTTTAGGCACGTCCTGATTTTGCAGAGTTAGACACGTTCCTGGGTCCACGGCCGCATTAACAATAGGGCTAGGCGGGGCTAAAGCCCAGGGGCCCGAGCAAGGAGGGGGCCCGTGATTGGCTGTGGAGCAGAATGACTACTACTAGCCATCTGATTGCCAAAGCCTTACCACGCCCCCCCCCACAAATTAGCCCTGTTATTTAGTGGCGCTTTGCCGTATATTCCATGCATTATCATGGAATCATTATCATTAATATTATAGTGACTGTTCGCAAAGACCCGCCTCGTTTAGTTACTGTGCGACAAGCCAGGCCGCTCTCACGAGTCACGCACATCATGTTCTCACTCACGCAGTAAAATATACATCGCGGGGCAAAGACTAACGTTACACTGAACGTTACACTCATACCTATCTGACCGCTACCATTTTGTCTATTTAAATGGAGAAAAATCGAACATAACTCCAGTAAACTATGGAGTGCCACAGGGATCTGTGTTAGGCCCTCTGTTATTCTCAATATATATGATGCCACTTGGAAATATTATAAGGAAACATGGAATTAGTTTCCATTGTTATGCTGATGACACGCAAATATATATTTCATCACGGCCGGATCAAAACGCTAAATTTTCCAAATTGACAGAGTGTGTTAAAGATAGAGGTCGACCGATAGTGGATTTTATCGATAACGATAGCTAGGTTGGGCCATACTTGCCGATAACCGATTAATCAACCGATAGTTTTTAAAATTGATACTGGATAAAAACAAACATAACACTCCAAGTAAAACAGTGCTGAACTTTATTATAAAAATAATAAAACTGTATTGAACCATGAAAACATGCTAAATGAAATAAATATATAATATGAATAAATATTGAAGTCAATAAAAGACATTAATTCAAACTGAAACAAAAAGTAATACTCTAAATAACAAATAAAACCAGTTACAAACAAAATGTAACTATTAAAACTGTTATTTTTCAAGCCAACTTAATGAATAAAAAAGTAACAAAATTTGATCGGGTTAATATTTGAGCAATACAATTGCACCTTGATCATTCATGTTAGTTTGATAGTGCATTAACTATGGTTAACAAATAAAAACCTTAATTTAAAAATGTATTAGTACATGTTAATGAACAAATAATGAACAATCCTTATACAGAAGTTATTAACCTTAGTTAATGTTACATATGGAATTTTATTGTAAGTGTTATCATTTCATATCCAAACAGTCATGCTTAAATATCTACAATGCCAGAGCATTGAAATGACATAAATATTAAATGTATAATCTCACACTTTTGCTTCTATTTTATAAACACTTGATGATTATCTAATCAAAATAACAAAACGTATTAAAGTGATGATGAAAAGAATAACCGGCACGCGTCTTCGTCCACGGAATGGCATTTTTCTTCAACCGGCCCCGCTGTGTTGTGTCTGTGTAGTCATCTTTTTCAAAGTGTTCGCTGCAAATGCGGTAATCTTTAGCGCGTAGTACTCTTATGGGAGTTTGCACATCAAGTTGAAGTACAATTAGCCACAACTGCAGAATATCGAGGTCATGGAAAGGAAGACGATGAAAATGTAAATTCTTGTAATTTCGCATTCTGTTGCCACAATTCGGAACGGCACAAACGCGAACCATTTCTTCTTCACTTGTGAGCAACTCCGATCATCCGGAAATACATACTGCGCTCCCACCATACATACTCCCACCTGCACACTGTTGTTTACCTTTTTCCGGCTACAACTGAGTTCCCACGGGACTTCAGCGCGAGACTACAGCTAGAATTTTATTGCATTTTGTGTCTGTTAACAGGCACAAAGACACCCTTTATGTTTATGCCCCCATAACTGCCGTTATAGCTGAGTGGGAGCTCTGGACATTAGCTGTAGTAGCTCCGTGTTGCAAGCACCGATCTGGTTCGTTTTTTTTTTCTATAGACAGTACTCACAAAGGTCTAACGATCAAGATTAACTTAAAAATTGCCCGGAGTTCTCCTTTAATCTACTGTACTGGCTGCTTTGTTGTCGGACAAAATTGCGTATTCCGCAGTAGAATATATATATATATATTGGAGCAATAAAGACACAGCGTCATTATCGACCCCACCAGTTTTCGGTAAGTTTGATTATTAACTTGATGGATGTATGATATTGCTTTTTGTGTTTGATCAAACTCTATATTCGCCTGAAGGGCTGGCAATAATATATCCGGTAGAAATATGTCAATTTTGCTGCGCCATCATGATGTAAGTTTATAATTTAAACGCGTTTTTAAGCATTGTGGTTTAGATAGAAATTATTTTAAACTACTCAGGCACAGTAAGCAGCGGGAGTGAATTCATTTTGTAAATGCTCGTTTTGAGACCATGGTGAACTTGAGACGTTTGCACTGCGCACTTGAGTTCTGACCCTGAGGTCTTAAAGGTATAGTGGAGGATTTTCTTTTACCGGGTGGATCATTAAGACTATTGTTCCTCCTAATTGTCAATCATTCTGGTGATATGCTTACGTAAGGCCGTCGTACATGCTCGTCCCTAGGTAGTTTTCGCTTTCTGCGCATGCGCACTTTCAGGTGTATATGTGTGGTGAGCTACGGTTTCAGCCATTCATTGAAGCTCGCCGTTCTCACCGGGTTTTTTCAAAATGTCTGAGGGTCGCAAGAGAAAAAGTGTCTACGAATTGTATGACAAGAAGATAAAGGCCTCTGAAGAAAGAAACAAGACCAGAGTGTTTTTGGGAGAAAATTTCACACGCTGGCGTGCGCTAAAAGCACAGGTTGGGCTTCCCACTGATGCCTCAGTCGCGAAGTTTCTACTCGACAGGTAAAGTTTGGAATGCTATTTGGAGAAATCCATTTAAAATCACTGCTAGTAAAATCACTGCAGTAACTCATAGCCCCGGGGCCCAGTGAGCTCTTAATGCGGCCCTGGGGTCAACATATTTTGTTGCTCCAGGAACAACATTCATGTCTGAGTATTTAGTCCTAACCATATTCCTACCTATAAACCTAATATATCCCTAACATCAGAGAGAAATGATATGTGAAAAGCACCTATCCCTGGTTCAAAGGCTAAAGTTGACAACAATGTAAACTTATCCTCAAATCTGATTGGTTGATTGTAATGTTGTTCAAGGATCAACAAAGATGTTGATCTAGGAACATGTTGCACTTGGTGAAATCTGGTTCTGCTGAAGCTGGAGGCCACTGATAGAGGAGAGGATTAGAGACAGCAGAAGGAAAAGTGCTGGGAGTAGATCGGACAAGCAAGTCAGATAAGCCAATGTCCACGCCATGAAGGCATTATCAGGCAGAGAGAGTGTGGCCGACGGAGGATCGCAAGAGAGAGAACGGACTCGACATCGGACGGGAAGAGTTCAATCTGATTGGATGGATTATCTGAACATGCTCCTCCCAAACTTTAATAAAACATAATTTATCATAAACCTTCTGTTGCAAAATAAGTTTTCTCCCATCAATACAACTTCCAGCAAAGATCAATTGGAGCCTCAAACTGCATCAGGACTCCCATTTTCTCACAGGCAAGTGTAGAATAGTTTAAATGTTTAATCTTGTGGGTAATAAAGTCTTGTTTTTATTGCACTTGTCACTTGTTTGTTGTTTATGCTCATAAACTGGACTATAGCCAAACGTTGTTGCACAATATCATAAAGTAATAGGATATTATTGTCTATGGCCAAGACAGTAAAACCCCACTATAGGCTTTAGACGTTCACTCACTTAACGTCCATTGGACGATTAATGGCTGGATGTTTGAGGCCAATTCTGACCAGAATTCCCCAAAATCAGTTACTAGATCCATGCAGGTACTTTTAATTGATCATATTTAATTATAAATATTTCCCTTTTGGTACTGTATGTAACATGTAAAATACGCAGTTGCAAGGTGTTGTCCAAGCATTCACGCCTGCATTTAAGTACTTGCATTGTAGGCCTATACTTGTTTTTTGATTTCATCTTCTGTTTTTATTTTAAACGCCAATTCCATTACAGTTCAGGTATCATTTCTCGTACTTTAAGACCTTATTCATGCTTTTAAAAAAAATTTTTATTTTTTCCCCCTTTTTTTTTTTTTTTTTTTTTTTTTGAGCAGCATAAGGGAACTTCTGAAAGCTTATCTCTCACTGTGAGATATTACTACTAAAGGACTTTGTGCGTTTGGGGAAATAAGCACATTGATTTTTTCTGCAGATGGGATTCACTGGCCTATACCTGTTTATCTGTCTGCCTTTTTATCCTCTTTTTCTCTGTCTCTCTGTCCGCCTGTCTCCATCTTTTCAGCGTGAGGGCAGACAGGCTTGTCCCCTGAATTACAAACGCTTGTTTGAAACAGTTAAGTCCATCAAGGAGACAGAGAGAGACTGTGGAGGAGTGATAAATTAAAGACATGCCAGGGGGATAAGCGAGGAACTGAAGCAGAGGGAACTGAAGAGAGGAGGAAGAGGACGATGAAGAAACAGCCTCCAATGGAGCAGATTTATTTTGTGTACTGTGTGACTGCTATCTGCTGAATGAAGTGCTCAAATCTATCAAGGTGCTTTAGCACAGCCAAACATTTGGTCTGTCAGACATTTCAGCAGTCGTTCTTGTAGATCAAATGATAGCCCTCCTGAAAAGACCATCTCAAACCAGAATAAATTATTTGGTTTAGTTAGTCTGTTAGCAGAGAGTACTGGGTGACTAACCTGGTGACAGGTACGTTTTTCTAATGAGCCTGTGTTGATTTTGGATGTTTTCTTTCCACCAGTCTGAAAAAAAACACTCAATGAAAAGCCAAAAAGCCCAAAAATCTCAAAATGTAATGAAGGCTTCAGTATCAGTATCAGTGTGTGATCAGACACACTGATACTGAACTGAAGCTTCATTAAATTGTGAGATTTTGGGCTTTTCGGCTTTTCATTGAGTGGGAGTGATAAAAAGAGAAATCCAAAATCGCCTCTGTAAAAACTTTCGACTCTATGTCAAAAAAGAAAAAGTGAAAAAATGAAACAAGAATTTTGAACCTGACTTCATCCAATGTTCAGATTTTTGTTCTGGAAATGTATCCAAATTAGTTCATATTTAATTAGATAATGGCTCATTTGCATATTTAAAGATACATTTGTTTGCGCATGTGCACGTCGTCTGCGTTTTTCGCGGGTTTGTGTTTTTGAGGTTTACGCAGAGATAACCTTTAAAAAAATAAAAATAAAATAAAAACCCCGGTGCGCGTTGAGGGTTTTCTGTTAGAACGGTGTCGTATTAGCGGCCCCTAAGTTAATAACTAATGATCTTTGCAAGGGAAGTGAATCAATCAAAACTAACTTTAGCTGGACAATAACTTTATTCTAAAGTTGCTGTAAAGCCAAAACAATCTCTGTTACTGTAATTTCCTATTATCACTGTAAAACTGCTTTGAAACAATCTATATTGTTAAAAGCGTTGTATAAATGAAGGTGACTTGACTTGACTTGACATTTCAGAAAACTTGTAATACAAAACATACATCGTTTTTTGTTTCAAATATGATTGATCAAGGTTTTGAGGAATGTTTATTTGTACATCTCTCAATCATCACTGAGAAATGGATCCATTTGCAACGGTTTTTATTGATCAAACAAACAAAAACCAATAACGAAGGAACTCGAGCACAGGAAACAGCTGACATCGACTGACAAGGAACAAGTCTCAAGTTTTATAGAAGTATATACAAATAATTATACTGTAGTTGACTATTATTTCATATGTCAGGCTTTAAATGGTTAATCATGGGCAATAGTGATAAAGTAAAAAAAAAAATTATTTAGTATTTTCTGCTAATAGTTTCTCTTACTAGCTTATAGTCTACTTAGCAATTGCTGTTGCATTTCTTATGCTTTTGTTTATAAACTGATAGCCGTTTCTGCAGTTGCACTAAAACCACATTAGCAGTCAAATGTTAAAATAGAACAATAATAATAGTTTCAAGAGGGCTTATCAGCCTGGGCTAAAGCTCCACTCAGAAAGTGCTGATATTGTTCAGTCATAATTGCTATAAAGCACATTTGAGAGCACACAGAGGAAAATTACACACTTTGCACAATTTCCAACCATTATTATTTGCGCAAATTGATTTTTAAAATCAGTTGCAACTCTGCTTTTACGTACAATTTTGCAACATGCTGATCCTCTGAAAGCAAAATAGAGAATGAAAGAACGTCCCATCCTTTTTCGATACGCTAACCATACGGCTCTGAATGAAATGCATACAAGTGAGAGCAATTTCTTCAGAAAGCTCAGATGTCGATTCTCTAAGGACTAAAGAGAAGCTCTAAATCACAGTTTCTAAAGATCTAGACAAAAAAATAAATAAAAATGATACTTGAATAAACAAAGTTCAGCAGTGAGGAAAGAGCCTTTTTGTGAAGAAGATTGACTTGAAATTGAAATGGCTATTGGAGAAAAGTAAAGGCTGTCTACACTCCTCTCCCCTAAAATCAAATATAACAAGGTAAAAGCCTTTTTACAGAGAAGCAAAGAAAGACTTTGTATTGAAACATCTACTTTGAGAAACTTTGAAGTTGTTCACTTTGGGATGGCAGGCTGAATCGGGAGCGAGCGAGGTAAGAGCGAGTGTCTCAGGGCATGTTGGGCTCTACTGTATAAATCCCATTTTCATTACCTTCTGTAATAAATGCAGTGTGAATCCTGGGAGGCAGGGGAGGCAAAAATAAATCTGATACATGAATAAACGATGTCCCTCGGGTGGAAGGGCTCCTCCTTTGTGAAGAAGATTGACTTCTCCAAGACGGGACACATCAGGCAGGAGGAGCACAAACACAAATAGAAATTGCTAGTCAGGGAAGTAACAGATATTATATTCCTTCCATTCTGAGATCTATAAGCATTAACAAATGTTTGCTGTGATGGCTTCAGTAATTAAGTTAATTAAGTTAAAAAAGTGTTGCAGGTTTCAGGCCTGAAATATCACCAGGTTGTTACTTTACTAGTAACTGTAAAAAGTAATATGATCACGTAACTCGTGTTACATGTAATGCGTTACCTCCAACACGACTATTTATATACTTTATTTAACACATTCTCTGAACAAACTACTTCCACATTCTACTTATTACAGCATTCAGCAACACTTACATATTCTTGTTGTTCAATGAACTGTTCCATTAAAAAAAAAAAAAAAAAAAAAAAAACATGAACATTTAAAAGTGACATTTTCACTCACTGGCCAATTTGGCTACTACATTTTTAAGTTACCGGCCATTCAGAACTTCTACTAGCCAAATAGAAAAGAAATTACCGTATTTTCCGGACTATAAGTCGCTCTGGAGTATAAGTCGCATCAGTCAAAAAATGCATCATGAAGAGGAAAAAAACATATATAAGTCGCACTGGACTATAAGTCGCATTTATTTAGAAATTTATTTCACCAAATCCAAGACCAAGAACAGACATTTAATCTGGAAAGGCAAGTTATTCAACTACACAGAACAACAGGCTGAATAGGTGTCCGGTATGTTAACGCAACACATTAACA
>FLSR01004873.1:679902-697388 GCA_900092035.1 Leuciscus waleckii
TCTTAGTTCATATTAATTTCAACATTTACTAATACTTATTAAAATGAAAGGTTGTTTTTGTTACATTAGTACATGCACTGTGAACTAACATGAACAAACAATGAACAGCTGTATTTTTATTAACCAACATTAACAAATATTAACACATAGTCTACTGTAACAAATGTATTGCTTATGGTCAGTTCATTCAGTGATTGTAATAAAGTCCAGACAGCACATGACAAAAAAAAAAACATGCAAACAATCCATGGAGGAAACACCACTCACTTTGAAAACAACTCATGTAGCCTATTAATAAATGATTATTTTAGCAGTCGTTCATTTTTTTTTCTCATTTGTAAGAGGCTTTGGATATAAGCTGAATCTCCACATGTCAGATGATTGTTTCACACATTTGTTGTTTGTGATGGGTGTCAGTCAGATCAGGGTATTAGAGCTGTTGCCCACC
This sequence comes from Leuciscus waleckii, assembly GCA_900092035.1. Taxonomy (NCBI): domain Eukaryota; kingdom Metazoa; phylum Chordata; class Actinopteri; order Cypriniformes; family Leuciscidae; genus Leuciscus; species Leuciscus waleckii. The sequence goes on from FLSR01004873.1 coordinate 680,351, forward strand.
ACATTTACCAGTGCGAGTAAATACTTTATTAACAAAGCGGCCAAAATGGCCCGTGTGTCCTCCTAAAACACGATTACCTCTGTGACTGAGCATCTCCTGCCCGTCCCACAACAGATGGCTGGACGTCTGTGATCTGTGTAAGCAATTTTGCGCATGAGTGCCACGTAATTTCTTAGGGTGACATCTCACGCTGGTTTTCGGTCTGTACTTTGACCTTGAAATTCAACAAAATTATGCCTGTCTATGCGGATCGTTGTCGGCCCTTTTCAGGAACAAGAATCAATCACTCATGAATATCACACACAGAGAACAAGGCTCATTATGGAGCTTAGCAAATTTGTATGACTGATGGTTCAATTTTACTGATTTGATCTCATGTACTTGCTTGATTTACACATTCATGTATGCTCGCAATACCCTGGAAAGTTAAAATAACAAGGGCAATTCATTTAACTATTCAAATAAATGATATTAGGTTTGGAGTTACATTTTCAATATACTGTAACTATTGCCCAATATTTAGACAGTTATCTGAATGGTAAATAATAGATAAGTTATTAATAAAAGACAAGTTATTTTATGGATATTTTGATATTTTGGTTACTTTAGCCTTTATGTATAATGCATTATAAAGGTTATATATAATGTACATTAAAATGCATATCTCATTATATCTATATCTTATATCTCTATATAAATTATTGCAACCAAAGTTAAAATACATTATAATGTTGCAGAAATTGGTTGTTTGCTGTGTGTTTTAATGCATTATAATTTCTAAAGGTGTGACAATACATTTTATAATCTATTAGACCATCCAATGCATTATATAGCACAATTAATGCATTAACAGTAATTTCATTATGCATTATATATAAAGACTTTAAGCAAAGTGGTACATTTTTTATAATTTCAGTAGATACACGAGTCACGATAATAGAGCACAGCTAAATTACATGGTTGCTTCAGGAAATGTGTTTTTCTAATATTTGCTTTTGTTTACTGTGAGCAAGGACTGCAGTTTGTATTGAGTACATAAGGAGTCGTCCTGCACCAACCATTAAATCACAAAACTATAACACTTCTGTTATAAGCACTTGCAGTGTATAGTAGACATTTTACTTGATTATAATAGAAGTGATAGTGTTGTTACATCACGTTTCTCAGGCTGTGTAGATTCAGCTTCTCAATTTTATAAATTGTAGTGAGTGATAATCAGCAGGGGCAGATTTTGGAGTATCTCTGCTGTAGAATTATTGATTTGTTCATATATTTATTTTATAAATCAATAACGTCGATTATGCACATGCAACATCTCAAAAATATTCTGTTTCTCTTGCTTCTCCTCTCTGTTTTTCTCTCTTCCTGTCAATCTTATTATCGCAGCGGTTTAAGAGCAGGCCCTGCTGTCATAACAGAGGAGAGTGGCGAAAGGTTACACACACACACACACACACACACACACACACACACACACACACACACACAGAAATTGCTTACATACACTCTCAATTGTAATGTTATTTATAATGAAATCTGGGAGGTTTTAGTCCCTCCATTGAAAGTCCATGGCAACCAAAACTCAAACATGAATACGTGATGTGTTTCCAAGTTTACCAAATGTGATCAAAATCTAATGTAAATTAAATCTTTAACCATATAAAGTGATTGTATCTCTTCACAAGACTTGGAATAAACCACATGATTCATATGGATTCTTTTACCACGTCTTTATGACCTTTTTTGGATCTTCTAAGAGTTTCAGCATCATTACTCCAGTCTTCAGGGTCACATGATCCTTCAGAAATCATTCTAATATGATGATTTGATGATCAAGAAACATTTCTGATTATTATCAGTTGTTCAACTTCGTATTTTTGTGGAAACCGTGATACAAATCATATTTTTTTAGGATTCCTTGATGAGTTTTAATTTTATTCCTTGATGAGTTTTAATGAATTTAATTTGTAACAGTGTAAAAGTCTTTACCAAAGCATTAAGCCCAAAAAAGCTGTGCTTATTGCTTTTATAAAATGGTTGATACAAATAGATTGCAAGGTTCATAAAATAACATTGATGTCTATGTGGTGTTTTTGCCAGACTAGATGGCGCCAGTATGTTTGCCGGCTTGCCACAGTCTGTCCTTGTCTGTTTTATTTGTCCTGTTGATTGTTTGTTTTATCACAAGTTCTGTTTGCTCCCTTCTGGTATACGATCGCCTGACCTTATTGAATATTCAATCGGCGGTGTCCGATTGTTTGATTCGCAATCCCAGAGATGATTGGCATCTACACTCTCATTATGTACCAGTCGCACTAAGGAAAATGTGTGTACCTGCCGTGATGTCTGTGCATGTGGAGGAAACGGCAAAGGAAGCATGGGAAGCGTGCTGGGGTCCTTGTGAGATCAAAGAATATAGGGAAGTTTCCAGTCATCAGACCAGCATCTTCGATGGCGGAGGCTGTGGAGGGGAACCTGAGATGTTCATAACTTGTGCCTGTCTTTCCGTCTTCGGCGTTGATGCCTCAGTCCTCGCGGATGGCTCATATAAGGCGATGGTCTGCAGATCGAGGAGTTAATCATCTAAATCTTCGCTCTTTACGTGACGGGAGTCCGTCAACTTTTATGATTCCTCTTTGCAATCTTCTTCTGATACCACTCCAGTGACAATGGCGGTGATTAATGCGAGATCTCTGGCAAATAAGACCTTTATTTTGAAACCGATTTTTTTTATGTTATTGAGACGTGGCTTAATGCTGTTGAAATTACTCTCTCTGAACGTTCTCCTCCTGGTTGCAGTTTTTTTAGTACCCCTAGGTCTGTGTGCTGGGGCGGGGGTCTTGCAGTTGTTTTTAAAGACAAGTTTAAGTGTAGACTTTTAAGTGTAGTCCTATTGCACTTTTGAATCTCAGTTAATTACGCTGAATTCTTTTAAATCTGTGTTATGTGTTTTGATTTATAGAACCCCAAATGTTCATGGGGATTTTATACAGGAGTTTTCTGAAATTGTATCTGGAATTGTCCCCTCTTTTGACAATATTTTAATTTTGGGGATTTCAATATACATGTGTGCTGCCCTTCAAGCCCCTGGTCAAAGAATTTTTTTTATTTATTAGAGTCATTTGATTTTTTACAATGCGTTTCTGGTCCACCTCATGAACCTGGTCATACCCTTGACCTTGTATTATCTCTGGGATTCTCTGTTGGTAGTGTGAAGATTGCTGACACTTTTTATTTTCTGATCATAAGACTGGTCTTTTTAGTTTGATTTTCCTTGTGGTGTGCTGGGTAATATTGTTTCTGCCTCTGTTTTAGCTCACATACTCAATCCTTGCACAGCTAGTAGATTCAGCTGTTTGTGTGGTCTCTCCTTTAATTTCATTGATCTAGTCCCCCTCTCCCTGTATGGGTTTAGAAGAGTTGGTCGACCAGTTTAACTCTTCTTGTTTAGATCATTTAGATGTTGTGGTTCCTGTCAAAGTCAGGGAAAAAAAGGTAAAATCGCAGCCCTGGTTGAACAGTACAACCCATACTCTTAGGCAGGAGTTTAGGAGGGCTGAACGCAAATGGGTTAAAGATAAACTACAGGTCTCTTATGGGATTTTGAAGAACCGTTGGAACGAGTATCAAAGAGCTGTTAAATTGGCTAGTTCAAATTATTTTTCTGGCATCATCTCCAGAAACTGTCGTAATTCTAGAGTCCCTTTCTCTACTGTAAATGCTGTGCTTCACCCTACTGATACTCCATCACTCACTCCTTCTGTGTGAAGAGTTCTTAAACTTTTTCATGTTGACCCTCCTAATCAATTGACCTGTTTTATGATTTATTTTGATTCTGGAAACTGTGTTGTTCTACTTTTGTTAGATCTTACCACGCCATTTGATACAGTTGATCATAATATTCTCATTGATCATCTTAGGGATCAGGTTGGTATTCAGGGCTTAGCCCTGAAATGGTTCTCTTCCTATTTGAAGAATAGGACTTTTTCAGTCAATTTAGGGGATTATTTTTCTTCCGTTGCACCTCTTGTGTGTGGGGTTCCACAGGGCTCTATACTGGGACCAATTTTATTTTCCCTTTATATGCTCCCTCTAGGTTTGATTTTTGAGAAATTTGGGATTCAGTATCATCTGTATGCGGACGATTCTCAAATTTATTTACCACTGAAACATGGGCATCAATTTGCCATTCAGTCTCTTCAGGCATGTCTGGCCGAAGTTAAGTGTTGGCTTGCGAATAACTTTCTCCAATTAAATGAGGATAAGACCGAGATGATTTTATTTGGAAATAAGGGGTGTGTGGATGATGACTGCCTGGGGTTGTTTCCTGGGAAAAAACTGTCTAGCGTGAGGAACCTTGGTGTCATTTTTGACTCTTACACCACTCAGTCACAGTAACATCATATTTCACTTCTCAATTAAGACTAATGTTAATATTGTTTGCGCTGCTTTAAATGGACCAGGCTACCAGCATATCAGTTTACTATAACTTAATAGCCCATCGAACATACATTAGGCTACGTCAGTATTTCAACACCTTTCTTACGAGCGGCTCGTTAAAGAGCTCGATCGTCAGCGGTTCAAAACCACAATATCCGCTGCCGTCAGTTGTACTAGGACAATGAAACAGGAACAAAATAAATCTATATATAAAAAAACAGCAGCTAGCGCTCTTGGGCCGCACCTGCAATAAAAACACTAATAGTAAATACATTGATTAATTTCCCCCCTCCCAAAATAAGGCACCAATTATAACACTTCTTACCTCGTAGGGGAATTTAAGCTATAGTAACCTTTATATTCCCTGCGCTCGTCACTTCACGCCCACGCATTCCTGATGGCAAACGTAGGCTATATTTAGACCATGATCTGCGATTGCGATGGGAACATACGGAAAACAACTCACCAGAGAGGCAAAGCACCTAGAAATGGGTAGCCGGTTACTTCACACCGCACAGAGAAGAATAACAATCAACCAAACTTAGACAGGGTTTTTATAACGCCACTAGACACAGACGCACTCTCATGATTGCACCGCACAGGTGTACTCAATATCAACTGCGGCTCAACGCCGGTGGGCGTGTCTAGTCATTTGCAATATACAACCCCCAAGTTCCCCAATTCCAATGAGCAAAACTGAACGTTATATTATCAACCTGTCACATATCCTACCTTTCCTTTTCCCTTATGTCCTCGCTTATGCTACTCTGAACAATGACTGAACTTCGTATTTTGAGCACTTCTTGAGTTGTTTTTTTGCCTCTTCACGATGACTCGCTTAATTTAGTCCTAATTGTAAGTCGCTTTGGACAAAAGCGTCTGCTAAATGCTAAATGTAAATGTAAAAATGTAAATATTACTCATGTGTTAATCAAACTACATTGGTTACCCATACGATACAGAATTCATTACAAAGCGTTGTTGTATGTTTTTAAGGCTCTGCATGGCCTAGCACCAGAGTGTGTTACTGATTTAATCAGTCCCTGTCAATCCAGTAGATCTCTGCGCTCAAATTATCAATTGCTCCTCATGATTCCGTAATCTCGTTTAAAATGTAAAGGTGATCGGGCATTCTCTGTTGCAGCTCCTAGGTGCTGGAATGACCTTCCTCTGTCAGAGTGCGCTTAAAACGTAATTACTTTAGCATTTGAAAATGCTTTGTGAGCTGTGTATGTCATATGTTTGCATTGTTTAAATTTTTTTTTAATTTTCTCTTTTATATTTTTCTGTTCAGCACTTTAGTTCCACTTGTGGTGGTGAAAGTGCTCTATAAATAAATTTGAGTTGAGTTGGTGTGGAATGTTATGGTCACACAGGGCCTTTGAGCGTGTAGTGTTGCAGCGTAGTTGCGTAGAGTGCTTAGCTGCTTGGCTCTCAGGTGCTTTTGTCCCATCACTGCTCCAGCTGTCGCACACTTGTGCTCCGCTGGTGCTTGCAATGCTGGGTCCAGAGGTGGATGCTTTGTTCTGGGCATGCATTCATCCACTAACTTCTTTGCCCCGGCGTTTGACGTTTCAAGCAACTACGATGGAATTGTCTGGAAAAAACTCTCAGCGACTGGCAACTCGGGAGCCCCCTGTAAACAGGGGTGCTGTCGTTGCTCGGCAGGGCTCGCGTTCTAGGCAGGCGCGTCTCGGTCGTCATCCTGCTACTGCCTCCCAACTGCGTTTGGCTTGTTGGAATGTCCGCTCTCTCGGGGTGACTTCCTGTCTCGACGGAGTCCATCCTCGGAAGTCTGCAGTTATTGACAGGGAACTCCTACGACTCAGAGTGGACATCGCAGCATTAAGCGAGACATGGCTCACTGGAAGTGGCTCTGTACGTGAAGCTAACTTCACGTTCTACTGGACTGGCTATCCTCACAATGAAAGACCAAAGCATGGAGTGGGTTTTGCCATCTGCAATAAGCTGCTCTGTTTCACCGAAACTCCCATCTCCATCTCTCCCAGGCTGTCGTCACTGCGACTACACACCACCGCGGGTCCAGTGACATTACTTTCTACCTACGCCCCGACCCTCACTTCACCAGACGATCAGAAAGATGCTTTCTATCTCCTGCTGAGTGAAACTCTTTCCAACATTAGTCGTGGCCACCGCATAGTCATCCTTGGCAATTTCAATGCTTGTGTAGGCAGTAACACCACCGCCTGGCCAGAAGTGCTGGGTCCACATGGTGTGGGCTCATTGAACGACAACGGACAGTGCCTCCTTGAGCTTTGCGCTTCACATAAGCTGTGCATCCCATCATCATTTTTTGAAGGCTCAATGTGGTCCAAGATGACATGGCAACACCCATACTCTAAAGGCTGGCATCAACTTGACCATGTGATCATCCAAAAAAAAAAACACCTTTAGGACCTCACTCATGTTAGGTCTATGCACTCTGCCGACTGTGACACAGATCACTCACTTGTGCGCTGCAAGATTAAACTCAAACCCAAGAGAACCCACCTGTCTCGTCCAAAGCCGTCTTCGACGCTTGACGTTCTTGCAACCATTTCAAAGAAAAATTGCCAACAGTTTCAGGCTTCGCTGCAAGCCAATTTTGTTCTGTCCGCCCCCACCCAGGATGCTACATCGGCCTGGCTGCGCTTTCGTAACATAGTTTGGGATTGTGCACTCTCCAGCTTCGGCAGACGTACTCAAAAACAGCTGACTGGTTTAGGTGTCATGCAAGCACTCTCCTTCATCTCTTGCAGATAAGCATGCGGCACGACTGGCTGTCAAACACGACTTCTCCCCTCGTACCATTGCTCATTGGAAGCAGACTCGCTCAGTGGTGTGGAGGCCTCAGACGGGTCTCAGTGGTGTTGAGGCCTCAGACTGGTCTCAGTGGTGTGGAGACCTCAGACTGGTCTCAGTGGTGTGGAGGCCTCAGACTGGTCTCAGTGGTGTGGAGACCTCAGACTGGTCTCAGTGGTGTGGAGGCCTCAGACTGGTCTCAGTGGTGTGGAGGCCTCAGACTGGTCTCAGTGGTGTGGAGGCCTCAGACTGGTCTCAGTGGTGTGGAGGCCTCAGACTGGTCTCAGTGGTGTGGAGGCCTCAGACTGGTCTCAGTGGTGTGGAGGCCTCAGACTGGTCTCAGTGGTGTGGAGGCCTCAGACTGGTCTCAGTGGTGTGGAGGCCTCAGACTGGTCTCAGTGGTGTGGAGGCCTCAGACTGGTCTCAGTGGTGTGGAGGCCTCAGACTGGTCTCAGTGGTGTGGAGGCCTCAGACTGGTCTCAGTGGTGTGGAGGCCTCAGACTGGTCTCAGTGGTGTGGAGGCCTCAGACTGGTCTCAGTGGTGTGGAGGCCTCAGACTGGTCTCAGTGGTGTGGAGGCCTCAGACTGGTCTCAGTGGTGTGGAGGCCTCAGACTGGTCTCAGTGGTGTGGAGGCCTCAGACTGGTCTCAGTGGTGTGGAGGCCTCAGACTGGTCTCAGTGGTGTGGAGGCCTCAGACTGGTCTCAGTGGTGTGGAGGCCTCAGACTGGTCTCAGTGGTGTGGAGGCCTCAGACTGGTCTCAGTGGTGTGGAGGCCTCAGACTGGTCTCAGTGGTGTGGAGGCCTCAGACTGGTCTCAGTGGTGTGGAGGCCTCAGACTGGTCTCAGTGGTGTGGAGGCCTCAGACTGGTCTCAGTGGTGTGGAGGCCTCAGACTGGTCTCAGTGGTGTGGAGGCCTCAGACTGGTCTCAGTGGTGTGGAGGCCTCAGACTGGTCTCAGTGGTGTGGAGGCCTCAGACTGGTCTCAGTGGTGTGGAGGCCTCAGACTGGTCTCAGTGGTGTGGAGGCCTCAGACTGGTCTCAGTGGTGTGGAGGCCTCAGACTGGTCTGCCCTGATTTCGATCGTAAATATTCAACATGTTGATTTGAGATTGGTGAGCCCGACGTGTAGCCAATCACAGACTAATCAGTAGTGTTAAAGTTAGGCAGAATGGTAACACTTTACAATAAGGTTCATTAGTTAACATTAGTTTATGTATTAACTTACATGAACTAACCATGAGAAATACATTTGTTACCGTATTTGTTAATCTTTGTTAATGTTAGTTAATAAAACTACAGCTGTTCATTGTTTGTTCATGTTAGTTCACAGTGCATTAACTAATATTAACAAGATTTTAATAAAGTATTAGTAAATGTTGAAATTAACATGAACAAAGATAAAAAAAAAAATGCTGTATATGTGCAGTTCATTATTAGTAACTAATGCAGTTAACTAATGTTAACTAATGAACTTAGTTTGAACTAATGAGTTTTCGTTCAGCGCTCTCACTTACTGTGTTCTGCACAGGGTTATTATCATTAACTAAAACTATTTAAACATATGTAAATAGAAAGAAAGCAGAAATAAAATAAAACTATTAGTTGAAAAAATGTTGCCTTGGCATGTAAGTTGAAGCACTAAAATTATTAACTGGAAATAAATAAACAAAATGATTAACCGGAAATAAATAAACACCAAAAAAATACTAATCTAAAACTGAAATAAAAATAAACCTAAATAGCAATATTTTAAACGAATGAATGAATGAATGAATGAATGAATGAATGAATGAATAAATGAATAAATGAATAAATGAATAGAAAATAAAAAAATACATAAAAAATAAAATAAATAAATAAATAGACAAAATTCAGTGATTGACAGTGATTGCTCTTGGCTTCCTGTTTATAACCCATTCACAATTTTAATCATTTTATTTTTCATGCTACTAGCAACACACTGCAATGTTTCTAGATTGACAACAATATTTAAATGTGAGATTGAATCCTAAAATACATTGGTGATAACCATAGCAACAAACGTGACAAAAAGATATGATACTGCATTTCAAAATAGATCTGTGTATTAAATCCTGCAACTAATAGACCTCCCACTCGTTCTGTGTAAAGTGTGTTTTTTGTTCTTCGTGTGTTTCTTTGTTCTTGTTCTTCAAAGAACTAGTTGCTGTTGCAACAACCACAACTTGTTACTTTTTGTACATATTTTTTATTTCCTACTTTTATATTTGTGCTGTGGTTCCTTTAAGCAAATATGTTTTTAAATATCCCTTTTTGTGTTAAAAGTATTAAAAAGCATTAAGTGGTTATTATGTCTAAATTTTTGTTTAAATGTGTTGATGTTGCAGTAAACAATAAGCAAATGCAAACTCATGCCCTCAAATGTCTCATGCATTCACAAACCCACAGTCCCAAGTGTCCCTTCACTAGTGACTATTAATTTAATAAAGACAGGGAACATTTAAATCCATTTTATGCTTTAGGCATGAGTTGTAAAACGTACCATCATTTCATGAAATATCTGCCATTTATATGTTGCATGCAAAAGAATAAATCAATCAGTCAGAACACAGAGAAAGATACAGTGGCTACTGTGACTGAACCGTGGAAATAAGCAAAACCTTGACGCATCGCTTGCCCCGGGTTTAATGTCAATCATGGCACTGGTTCTTGAAATGAAAACATCAAAATGAGCTTAGAGAACAGTAAATATAGAGAACTGTGATTGGGTTTGCAGTGATAAAACTACTGCACTGGCAGACAGACTGAACTACTTAGCAATATGATTTTTGCATGTAATGTCACAAGTCTGTATAAAATGCATAATCTAATATTGATATATAGAGAGCTACAAATAAGTCAACTAATAAATATAATCAATAAACCAAAATAAACATTAAACCATGACAAGCTAGCACTTTGAACACCTTTTCAGACAGGTGTCAGTCTGCTTGAAACTAAACTAAACTAAACTTGCAAATAGTTTTTTTTCTTTCGTTATTCGATTTCCATATTCGAAAAGTGGAAATGGAATGCCTAACAGGGAGGGACAAGTAATGTCCCAAGAAGGCAGCATCTATTTATGTAGATGAAATACTCCAGGCACTCACGTGGTAAAGCAAACAGCCTTTAATGAACTGGCTAAATCATTAAAACCAGTTAAAAGTAGATCTACGCGTTTTGGCAACACAGCCTTCTTCAGGACCCATATCAATTGCTCAAACGAGTAAACTAGTGGCGATTAGTGGATCATCAAGGACAGCTGGTTGATATGTGGGTGTGGATAAGACTAGCATCTTGATACAAAGCATAACAACAAAGAGAAAAAACAGAAAAAAAAAACAGAAAAAAAAAACAACAGATTACATACATATCATGGAAACAGAAGCATAACAACAAAGAGAAAAAACAGAAAAAAAAAACAGAAAAAAAAAACAACGGATTACATACATATCATGGAAATAAACAGACAATAGGAAATAGACAATAGGCAGCATCTATTTATGATTTTAATTAATATAATCATGCTCTGAATATATTTGTATTGCATACTGTTTTATAATATACTACTATATACTGTACATTGAGGTGCAAATAGTACCTGCCACTATTTGCACTAATGATAAATAAATAGATCCTGCCAAGTAAAAAAAACTAAAAAACAAGGTTTCAATAAGGTCATACACAGCCTTCAGCCTTTGGACATTCTTCGGCAGCAACATGAAGTCTGTGCTTTAGTTCTGAAACATTTTTGAAATGGAAAAACTGGCCAAAACAATAAACATCAGAGTTCTTGATTTATCTGCACTTGACACACGAAACGCTTTGCTTTAGTTTAATCTCCAGATACATCTTTCTTCCAGCTGTCTGACTTTGGGACCATGGTGTGTAACCTTGCCCATACAGTAAACATGAGGTCCTGTTATTTCAGCTTTATAATGAGTTTGACAGACCGAAGCGTCTGTCCGGCAGATGGGGAGTCCGGGGTCACTCGTGTCCAACGGGAGGAGAACACATTACACCGGCACATCACAACCGTTCCTCCTGTGATTTCATGAGGTCGACTCAATTATGTGCTGACCCCGGGTAATTATTCAATTCACAAAGTTAATAAACACTGGAGGGGATCTCCTGACAGCCGCAGCGCAACTTTGTCACTTGCAATTCAAATTACAGCAGGACTCCAAGGTGCAAGACACTGAAATAGACGACAGGTAATGATCTATTGCTTTGGAGAGAGTGCGAGTTTGTCAAGGGGGTTTGGGGAAGGAGGCTGGGTTTATTTAGTCACTTATGTTTCATGCCTGCACTCAAAACAACGGCAAGAACAAAAGAAACTCTTGAATTACTGTGGGAGCTGGCACACTTGTTTCTGTTCAAGAAGAAGAAGAAAAAAAAAACACACCCTCATGCATCCTCCAATGAAATAAACAGACTTATTTCGGGTTGACTTTATATGATAAACAACAGGCATTTATTCACACAGCAGAGATCCCATAATGCATTTCAGTTAGGATCAGAAGTTTGTTATTCCTCTCTGTAGCAGAACTCGACCTAGGCACATGTTTTCTCACAGTCCTGTTTTAGACTGTTGCGTTATGTATTTATATCCAGACTGACTTGTGTAGATGTTCAGGACAACACCCACATCTTCAGAAAACCTGAGGTGTGTGAATGAAAGCGTACTAGAAAACTAGTTGTCAGACATTTGAGAGGATGAGTGTGGGGATATTCTTACTGATCTTAACATGTAATATCAAGTCCATTGTCATTTGAAGTGTGACGTAAAGATTATTTGCATAACTACAGTTTTACATAATATGCTGTGGCTGATTGTTAAACCGTAACTGTAAACTCTAGTAAAGGGGATATGTGTAATTTTCATGTATTAATTGCTCCTTTATGGCCAATGTGTGATAACGTAACTCACAAAACAGGTTCCTGGGTTGTCTATGAAAGTCTGAATACTGTTTTTTTTTTTTTTTACTCATTTGTCAATCACTATGACCCATCCACACCTCTATGATCAGATGCTTTCTGAACCGCTGTTTCTCACCGCTGTCATTTCTGTTGTGTGTTACTTTTGTTATTAAAGGGCACCTATTATGACCCTTTTTACAAGATGTAAAATAAGTTTCTGATGTCCCCAGAGTATGTATGTGAAGTTTTAGCTCAAAATACCCAACAGATATTTTTTTACAGCATGTTTAAATTGTCATTTTTGGGGCTCAGAAAAACGCACTGTTTTAGTGTGTATCCCTTTAATGCAAATTAACAGCTGCTGCCGGCCCAGAGGGCGGAGCCTCACGAGCTCGCACTTCAGTCAGGACAATCTCATCTGATAATATCAAAACAGAAACTCTCAGCTGCGGACGGTGTTCATTTTGACTCGGAGTCGGACAATAATGCCCACAGAGCCAGAGAATATATACTGTATGGAGATTGATCAGGTATAGTTTAGCTTAATTATGGTTATAATTTATTTGTCATCTGCTTTTATCCACTATTAATACAAGCCTGCTGTAGCAGACCCTGTCCGAATGATGATCAAAAGATGACATCACACAAATGATGAACCGTTAGTTTTACTCCAGAGAATCACTGTAAGAGCAGCTAAATAAACACAGTATAAGATGTGAGCATTAAAGTCTTATCCATAAACTCTCTCTCTCTCCATTTCATTATCATGGAACATACACAGCGAAGTACACAAAACACTCCTTACAACTTACAGTAAACAAATATATACACACCTTTTCAGTCTGTGCTTAATAAACTGGTACACTGTAAATCCGTAAAACTATTCGATGAGCTGTCATAAAGTGCGCGCTCTCATTTCATTTCTGCCGTGGTCAGTAACGTTAGGCCTATCACTCCGGAGACTGAAAGCTGGATCAGGAACAGTACAGATCCATCCTCGAGTAACAACGAGAGTAAATGAAGACTGATAAGTTCATTCTTACATCCAACAACAAAACACCTCAATCGCTTAGGAGACATTCTTGTCTACAGTTGCTCAAGGCGGGTCTATGCTCAAACTGCAGTGTCAATCAACAGTCGTGGGAGGGGCCTGTGCAAAGTGACGTCACATTGCATAGAATATGAGAACAGCTCATTCTGAGACAGTGCTTATGATTTATTGATATTGTAAAAAAAAACACTGGGTGGATTTTTATCATTCTAGGGTGGTTTTGCTCACACACTGCCAACACACATTTATGTTCAAACACCATGTAAAAGTGAATTTGCATAATAGGTGCCCTTTAAGAGGAAAGTGGAGCACATATTACATATTTGCTCTCACACTCTAAAAATGGCCGGGTTAAAAACAACCCATTTGGCAACCCAGCGCTGGGTAAATATTGGACAGAACACATGCAGGGTTAAAGTAACCCACGTGTATTGGGTTGCACAATTGAACCCAAATTCTGCTCATGTTGACTAAATGCTGGGCTAGTTTGACCTAATTTATGGTTATTTCCATTTCCTTGCAGCTCTTTATATGCTCTTTATATATATTTATTTAGGCTATATAAATTATTTAATTATATAGATTGATGATTCAGGAAATTAATTAAACAAACAGTCTAAATTAAATAACTTTATTTAATGGAAAGCACATCAACCACATCATGAAACAATTTGAGGGATTTGCTTACGGATTTTAACATGTATCAATTCCCTTGTCATTTGATGTGTAACGTAAAGGTTATTTGCATGACTACATTTTCACATAATTTGCTGTGGCGTCTGCGCTCTGTAGATGTGTGTGGTCGCGACTGTTGAACCACAACTGTAAACACTACTATTTAAAGGGGCTATATGTAAGAATTATCATGAATTACTTGCTCTCATTGCCAATGTGTGAAGCCGTTTCTGCATTTGTGACAATATGCAAATATTTGACAGAATCCTCTGAACCGAGGTGAGAATGTCAAAAGAGCGGTGGGACAATCCTGGTCAAAGTGTATGATTAATTTCAATCAGTCATATAACTACTGAATTTGTCATTCTTAAGCTTAAAACCTGAAAATGAGGAAAATATAAGCCACATTTTTTTTTCCTTTTCTTTTTTTTTTAATCAGAAGATTTGGATATGGAACTATGTTTCTGAAGGATATCTCGTCACCGAATTCCTGAAGCATGAAGCTTACCCTTGAATTACTTCCATTAAAATGCCTCTCAGATTTAATCATTTAAGCAAAGGTGTGTGATAGATTTATATGAATTATGCCTGCCTTGGAGCTTGTTCTCATTCCATAGCTATGAAAACCTAATTGAACATCATGTGGCCAAATGATTTAAATAGTTGTTATTCATTCTTAAGTCGTTCAGCGACGGGGTGCAGTCAGCTATGAAGGTAAGTCACCGACATCTGTTGCGAAGGGTGAGGAATTTAATAAAATAGCTGCTCATAAAAAAGTGCTTAATAAGAATCAGGGTGAGAAATTAAATCAGAACCAGGTCTTCAGGTCTTATCGGTCAAATCTTGGCAAGGGTTTCAAGAAGATCTCCTCCTCTGAAGAGTCCTGCAGTTTGAGTCTTTCAGCACAGACCATCAAAAAGAGATAACACTCGGATTGTTGGACATGAAATTGCTTGGTATTCCTCAGCTTCTCCTGAGATTAAAAGAGCGAAGACATCTAAAGAAGATTGTTACTGCTTTGAACACTTTCAGGTTTTTCTAAAACCTACAATAAAGTTTCAAATAAAAACAAAGCTCAATAAGAACGCAGCATATGACCTAAACCTTTTAGCGATAAAGTGAATTCATTATTAAAAGAGGCCCATTATGCCTTTTTTTGAGGTCTTGGTGTTGTCTTTGGGCTCTACTAGAACAGGTCTTCATGGTTGAATGCTCATCATTTCCCCATATTCTATTCTAAACCTTGTGTGGTTTTGCTCTATTTTCGCAACACATCCACAGTACAGCCATTGTGTGTCTCTGAACAACTGAATGAGTCAGTGTTTCGAAGGAATCATTGGACTGAGTGATTGAATGAATCATGATTTTCTATACTGTATATCTCGTGCCTACAGCTGATAAAATCATACCTTTGGTCCACCATGTTGTAAGACAGACTGGTGTCAATTAGACATGTCGTTATGAGATCAGTGGATAAGGATAAACTTGACAGAGCTTTTGCGGCACTCCGTTATCAGAAAAAGTTGTAAACGTCAAAATCTGAGTAAGAGTAAAACACTTCCTCTTGATGTAGCCTATTCGTATTCATATTGTATAAATCACTTATCTAATCCCTGTTCTCTCATTTTTCTTTCTTTCCTTCATGGCCTGATCATTACGCTGAGGAGCTGAGAGAGTGAAGATTGATGTTGATTTTGTTTTCTGTCGTGATTGTAATGTGTGGATAGAATGTGTTTATAAAAGGTTCCAATATATATATATATATATATAAACATGATTCATTCAATCACTCAGTCAAATTATTCCTTCGAAACATGTGTTCTCTCGCTATATTATATATATATATATATATATATATATATATATATTGGAAATAGGCCTCCGCATTGCAAAGGCCTTAAGGTTTATGTTCAGTTTTGGCATATTTTTTTGTTTCCAGTTCCTGTGTTTATTTCCTGTCTTCCTTAGTTGGCCGAAGCTGAATCTGAAATCACCCCCTACAGCCCTTAATAGGGCACTATTTAAGAAGACAGCCATTAGAAACCATAGTGGACGTTAGAGAGTGCACTCAATCAATCCCACAATGTTCAGACTTTGATGATATCATCACCCCCCCCCCAGCTTTTACGCATATACACGTGGTGGATTATTTAAACAACTAGTCAATTAAATGTTTTAACTGGAAATATTAAAAAGATGTCTATCTGAATATGCATGGATATGCATGGATGTACCAGCAGATTTAAAGAAGATGCATTTTCCACTTTTCTTTGAGTATTTTTCAGTGCAAACTCTCAAACAGCTAAAGCACAGCATGCTAAAATATCAACACTAACATAAGAAAATGTAAGAAAAAATCTAGGCAAACTTCTTATCCTAACCAATTGGCTCAGTTGTGATCTTTCATATCTTTTGAAACGGGTTAAAAATGACCGTAACAATGCTCTGGCAGTGCACAGATAAACACACACACACACACACACACACACTGAGAGGAACAAACAGCAAGCAACATTTGAAATGCTGATCCTTCAAAGTCTGAAATTAAAGTGATTCAAATCTCTACGATCATCACTCATTTTCCACGTTCCCCAAACCCTCTCAGTGACCCATACGCATTATTATTCTTATCATTTAAGGCCCGGTACAGGATTAGCTAAATCATCCAACCGGAGATGTGTGTTTCATGTCTGATCGTTTCCCTGCCTCTATCTGCCTTTGGTGTGTGTCTTCGGGTGGTCTGGGATGAGGTTTTATCCACCAAAATAAAAGACTGGATGTCTGCGCTGGGATGAATAAACTGCTGTCGTGACAGCCTCTGATTCACACTTCTTAAACTGGTTTTTCTCTTTCCTTTTGGACAAAATCAAGCTCTCCTCCTGTTACTTTCAATGTTGGTTCATTTCCTGGTTGCGATTCTTCATGTTTAACCTCCATCTGTTACAGATGTCCATGTATCGTCTGTGAAACTCTAAAGAAGATGTTAAGAACAAAGTAGAGGTCCAAAACTATATTGGACCCCATTGACTTTCATTGTATAAATAAAAACAAAACACACACACACACACACACACACACACACACACACACACACACACACACACACACACACACACACACACACACACACA
>FLSR01004873.1:698088-724568 GCA_900092035.1 Leuciscus waleckii
TGTGTGTGTGTGTGTGTGTGTGTGTGTGTGTGTGTGTGTGAGAGAGGCCCAAACAAAAATATGCATCCATTCATTTTCCAAACCGCATGGCATATCTGCCAATAATATGTCTTAGTAAGATGATATTTAAATGCTCAGTTTTATGATCAAAGCTCTGTAGTTTTGAAACATATAATGCAATGCAATACAATGATTGACAGATGAACAAATAAACCTTCCTCAAAAGCCTGATGATCATATTTGATATATTTCAACATGATTTTTATGGATAATCAAATAAACCTCAGTTGCTTCAGTCAATTAAGTGTTCATCCAGAATATTCTTCAGTTTACTGTATAAAATCAGTTCAGATTTTACACGTGAAGCACGAGCTGAAGGAGGATGTTTGTACAATTATACTAAAATGCTTTTACTTGATAAAAATGTCTAAACTATCAATCAGACGACAGAAGGACTGGAGGAGATTGTGTGAATGAGTTTTTCAGCAAAGTTTTGATCATGTTTTGATCATCATTTACAGGCCATAGAAATTTGCACATCAACTATGATACAGTATTGGCTAAAAGTGATAGGTAAATCTTCACCCTTTATTTCAATATTGTTAAAAACATGTTAAAGATTTTGAAAGCATAACATATTTAAGAAATGATGAACACATGCAAAAACAAGAGAGAATCCACACATTATTAATAACTGATTATTTTGTAGTCAATGTTTTCCTGTCAGCTTTTTGTTTTTCTGTGCATTTTGTTTCATAGTAAAATAAACCTGTAGCTGTAGTTTGTCTTTTTTTTTTTTTTAAATAATGTGTCTGATAAATACAGTACCTTAACCACATTTAATGTTTTGTTTGGCCTCATAAAACAATTATTATATATATGTCTGTGTGTGTTTTTGTTTTGTTTGTTTTTCTGCATATTTTCCACATATTTTGATGGTTTAATTGAACTAATGACTAGGGTCATTAAAAACAAATGTTGTCCGCTACTGTACAACTGATATGTCCTACTGACAATAATGAAAAACATAAATAAACCTCTTAAAAAAACAAAAAAACATTTTAGACAATATTGATAACCATATTATACGTCCTTCGGATGAGACGTTAAACCGAGGTCCTGACTCTCTGTGGTCATTAAAAATCCCAGGATGTCTTTCGAAAGAGTAGGGGTGTAACCCCGGCATCCTGGCCAAATTTGCCCAGTGGCCTGGCCTCTGTCCATCATGGCCTCCTAATCATCCCCATATACTGATTGGCTTCATCACTGTCTCCTCTCCACCAGTAACCTGGTGTGTGGTGAGCGTTCTGGCGCAATATGGCTGCCGTCGCATCATCCAAGTGGATGCTGCACATTGGTGGTGGTTGAGGAGATTCCCCCCTTCCATGTAAAGCGCTTTGAGTGCCGAGAAAAGCGCTATATAAATGTAATGAATTATTATTATTATTATTAAACACAAGCACAAACATTTAGTCTGAATAGATTACTCTGAATATAAATGTATGCTAATCTCTCACTTCCGTTTGTAATAACTTATTCACACTAGTGCCACACTCACCCCCACAAAATTAAATGTCTCCTGACATTTCAAAAATAACTTGAAGCATATTCAACAGTTTCTCAACCGGAGTCTTTAACAACTCTCAACTATGCTCCAAGGTCTCCAGAAATGACCGCTTGGGGCAGGTAACTGCTTTACTTCTACTGAGCAGTCTCTTTGGACCAAAGAAGGTTGACCTAAGGTATCATAAGTAAACACCACTGATTTCTGTCTCTGTCTCTTTGGATAAAGTCTCAGGGATTTTGGAGAGTCCATCTCCGACTCACTGTCATTTACGTCATTGTCACTGTCAATGTCCCCATCATGACTTGAGCAGAGTCCATTTTTCTCAAGGTTAAACTTCAGAATTATATTCATATAGACCTGCAACAGTGATAAGGTAAAGCTAAGAGTGGTCCAGACCAACCTTCCGAACGTATGACTTACAGAAGGTATACTTAACTAAGAACGTTTCGGGAAACACGTATTAACGATAAGGTATAGCTTAAGGTGTAACTTAAGAACGACGTAGTGTTAAGAAGGTTTCGGGAAACCCAACCCAGATCATATTCGTCAAATGACTGCAAATGTAACTTTTATTTTATTTGCGTATAAAAGCCACATTCATCCACTTAAAGTGTTCATCCCTTGGACAAATAATTCTTTGCTCTGTAACAAAGTTGCAACTTTTAAGAGCAAT
This sequence comes from Leuciscus waleckii, assembly GCA_900092035.1. NCBI lineage: Eukaryota > Metazoa > Chordata > Actinopteri > Cypriniformes > Leuciscidae > Leuciscus > Leuciscus waleckii. The sequence continues at coordinate 700,329 of FLSR01004873.1, forward strand.
TAAATATAAGCTAATGGCTCAGTCAGCAATACATCATTATCTTGAATCATGCTTCTCTGAGAGTATGCAAGTGTCCGAGTGTGTTAATCATTCAAAGTTGCATTAAACTCAACATATGATAACCATTTTTCAATTTCCTCTCTCCCGTTTGCATTATACATCTTTCAATTAGACCGGCACCGTGTGCTTGCCCATGAGCAAATATGCGTTTTTTAAATAGTATTTAGCCTGTCAGCCTTACAGTTTCAGCCATATTTCTGAGGAGATCCCTGCCAAGGAGAGCTCCATTTGTTTTATTCCCAACCTTTCCCACCCCGTCCTCCACAAATCATGGAAGAAAAAAGAGGTGTAAAGTAAACCTCCATCATGAGAGGGGAAAGTACCTTTTAAGATGTGACAAAGCCCCTGCTAATGGGGGTTATCCATCCTGGGCTTTCAAAATGTCACATTCCAGCCTTGTTCATTTGCATAACCTCTAAAGCGCCCCTGCAGTGAGAGTGCATTGATTTAGTCGCCGCCTTACAAGATACTTGCCTTGTTGACACAGCCGACTCTATCAGAGTTAAAGCAGTCGCTGATCCACTGAGCGAGACTCGAGTCCATCTGACACTCGCAGTAAATATCCATGGCATATCACAGTGGCTGTGAGAAATAAACTAACACACACACTGATTATTGGCATGGAGAAATATCACCGCTCCTGCTCTTGGCCACTAGATATTGTACTTCCCCCATGAATTTGGAGTCGTTTAGGTAGGCTAGTCTTGGAAAACATTCAATATGCTTAGTGATGCTCACACTTCTTATCTTACAAATGCTTAATTAAGACAATTACCCCTGTTTGATCTCGTAATGAGAATTCTTTGTTTTCAAATGGCTGTTTGAAAAAAGGCTGTCAAACCTTCCACCGCTCTGGCTGTTGGCCATTTACATCACAGTGATCTTTCAGTTATTAGTGGCCATGTCTGAAAGGGACAGTTCCCTCAAAAAAAATAAAAAAAAAGAAAAAATAATCTGTCATTATTTGATCACTCTAGTTTTCCCAAATGGAATCTTCCACAGTTTTTTTTTTTTTTTTTTACACATCCCCAGTTTTTTTTTTTTTTTTTTTAACACACAAGACAGTAACATACAATTATACTACGGGGCTGTTGAATGCTTGAATCTGATTTGTTGATGAACGTCATATTAGGTGTGTAATTATTTTCAGAGAAACGTACGTCTAAAGTAGTTCCAGGCAGGTCTTGACCTCATTACAGCTCCATATCACTGCGCCAAATTATTTCAAAGGTCTTTACAGATTACAACAGCAGAAGAACCAAAACCCACAACGACACTGACCAAGCAAATAAACATGGTAAACAAAAGGATAAAAACAACAAATTATTTCCATGTTTTTGGCCCAAAATGATGTTTTATTATGTACAAAAAGCAGATAATCTTTTTCTCACGCTCTCTCTCTCTCGCACTCAAACGCACACACACAGTACGGACACACACTCGCGTGTTGTCAGCGCTGCTCTGATGAATTTATTAGTAAAACAGTTGTGACGTAATAACGGTGCTGTTCTTGAAGCAGGTGAACTTACAGTAGAGACGCTGCTGCCGAACACTTGTAATTCACACACTCAATCTCTCTCTCTCTAATAACTGCATTAATTACTGGTATCAATGGCTCAAGCCTCTGTTATCAGCTCTAAATGGGTTTAGAGGCGTAAGAAATTAGTCCTACACACAATAGCGTTTTAAGGACAAAAGCCTGAGAAATGTCTGGAAATGCATCATGTGAACAATGTCTTGAGGTGTGGTAACTGTAGTATAAGCAGAATAATTGATTCAGGGATGTTGCATTATTGAAAATGAGTGCACATCTGAGGTGTCACAGCCTCGGGTGTGCTTTATTTTTCTAATAATTCAATGGCCAGGAGTCAATTGTTCCTTATTTAATCATCAGCTCCATTGCAGTACATGATCATTCGTGAGTTAAAGCCATGACACACTAAGCTGATAACTAAGAACTGGTGGTGATGAAAGCTGACTGTGTTATCGCTGACTGCGGCTGCGTTTCGGACAAAAAGGTGCGCTTGACACACCAAAAGGACTGAAGTTGAGTGTCAACTATCCTATGTGTTCTGCGCCTGGTGTAAGGAAACTTCTGTTTATATCAGCATGAACCAAAAGCCTATATTCACCATTCAAAAAGGGAAACAGAAACTAGGACTGAAACCATAAAAAAAGCAGCGCTTGCTTCCCATTTTGAATATCGATCACTTTCTTCATTCCGGGCGGCTCATGTAGTTATGAAAATATTAGTGTATTTGAATGCTCAGGTAAGATGCTCAGCCTTCTGTCTGTGTCGTCTGGACTGTGCTCGCTTTCATCACTTCCATTCTCGTGCACTGACTCATTAGCTAAACTGAACAGCCAATCAGAGGTCAGTCTCACTGATGGCCCAAAGCCATCTCCATATTGAGGTCTCTCAATTATCCAGTGATAATAAGTTTATCTTAATGATGGAAGGCAGGAAAAGGTGTCTAGATTTGATTTGTAATTCTCTTTGTAAAGAATGAAAACCGAAAAGTGCAAAGTCTTCCAAGAGGTAACAGCAGCCTTTTGCTTTTTACACGTGTTGATTATGCAAACATCCTCTATCACTTTTTACCTCTTTTGAAGCAGAGATAAAGGTCTTAACTTTCCAAAGAATTCACAACTTGCGGTTGTTTCTTAGATGAAGTTGGCGGATGTAAACTTCACAGTTTCACGTCACATTAAATGTGGCATTTATGAAACCGACATCCGTAGATGTAACTCAGAGATTTTCATAATAACTAAAATAGCTTTTATTTCACACGCCACGTGCAGAATTAAGAGTTTGTGATGAAGTGTGTAATGGTACTGCTGAAAACAGTGAAAGCCAAGTCCCTGCAACGGTCAGGGCAGTGAATCGATTGAGCCGTGTAACATTTGCCAGCGTGTGTGTGAGTGGAAGAGCTCTGGGTGTTTCATAGGGGGTTGTGAAAGCCGTGATGAAAATCGATGAGGAATAATAAATTAGAAACAACAGAGTGGATTATGGAGGTTATTATGGCATGGAAAAGAAAAAGAAAAGAGAGAGAGAGAGAGAGAGAGAGAGAGAGAGAGAGAGAGAGAGAGAGAGAGAGAGGAGAATAAGTAGGTACAAAGTGTCTTTTACAAGGAGAAATGAACAAGAAATATGAGAGTATACACCCGGGTGTTTGTTCAGCTACGAGCGCCTTTGGCCCTGTAAAACACACAGTTTACACTTTCTCTAGTTAAAAAAATAAGCGTCTAGTTACACCAACTGCAAATAGTCTGTCTTGTTGTCAGAGTCTTTTACAGTATTTACAGTAGCTCTGCCCACCAGTGTCTGATTGACAGACAAACGTACAAAGGAAACCTGTCTGATAACAGGATCAGTGTGTGGAGAGTAGGGCTGTCAAAATGGCTGAAAACCTAAATTCGAATTTCTTTCTTAAATATTAGCAAAAATATTAGAATTCTAAAGGCAATACTTAATGTTAGAGGGGGAACAAAAGTACTGTATTGTCTCCTATGCCCACAATAGGGCGCAAGCGAGCGCAATAAGCAAATATAAACTAAATCAAGCATCGGATCTTTTGTTGAAATGAAATGACATTCACTTTTTAAAGTGCATTAACTTTTCAAACAATTGTTCTTAAATAAAATATAATTTCCTTAATTTGCATGCAAGGAAAAATAGGTTACAACAGACAGACTTCAACACACAGCGTAATGAACTACATGAACACACAACAGCAAACTGCCAATCAGAAACACTCCACTTTTACTCGCTACATCTATCGTTCATCAAAAACACCAGACGCTCAGCTTGATCTGAGCGAGTGCTGCGCGCTTTCTGTTGACAGTGTTTCCAGCTGATGAACACACACTCAGATCTGACCGATGTGCAGGTTTGGTCAAGTGTGTCGTTTCACAATTTTTCCCATCAACTGAGAGGGTTTTCATCAGCAGGAAAAGCCTTTTCCCGCCATTTTTCACATTAGCAAAGCGGGCGCACCGCTGGACTGGATAAGCTAACAACAACACACTGCGTCAGTTACGTCATCATCATGTCTCACACTCCTCTGACACACCAAAATCCGAATGCACGGTTTTTGCATTTGAATCTGCAGTTTTTTGTTTGTTTTTTTATTCAACGAATATTTGAATTTCTATTTTTTATTTGACAGCCCTAGTGGAGAGTAAGACTGGTGGCGTCAGCTTTTGACGCGACCGACACAAGTTTGAATCCAAACACATTCTTCTCAATTTTCCCATGGCATATAAGCTTGGAGAGGTGTTTATTTTACATAAAAATTAATACAAATAAAGTGTCTAACGGGTATTTATAGTGTGAATCAAGTGTTTATCTGGTAGGGTTTAGGGGTCGGACAAGTAATGGCTCAAATAAGGAAACATCCATTTATGATTTCAATAAATATGCCCTAAATGTTATTATTCCATACTGTTTTATAATATACTACAATACAATGAGGTGCAATAGTATCTGCCACTATTTGCACTAATGATAAATAGCATTTAACAACTACTTACACTTAAAAAATTCTGCTATATTCATTCAGTGAAAATAGCCAGTGCCTTAAAATAACCAAACAGTTAAATCCAATTCTTCTGAAGAGAAACAATAAGTTTATATGATGGATATGCTTTTATTCGCATATAAACATTGATGAACGCACATTTAGAGCACATTGAATATCGTAAATGGAAGCTCAAACTTGCTTGACAGGCGCAAACTTTTGTCCATATAGTGTAAGTGCAGCAAAAGCCATGTTTGGTTAGTTACTTCTTGGCCGTGTTGTGCTAAATGTTCATTGAGAATGTTTATAAATTATTTTCAAATGTTTGCTGCCACAAGTTTCTGTACAAATCAAGTAATGTGAAGCCAACACCATTTAGCAAACACGACTAATTTGCAAAACATTCGAACGACTGCTGCCAAGATGCTAAAAAGTGACAACCGCGGCATACAGTTATCTTTAAAACAACACACATTATTGAAAAAAAAATGTGTTTAAGGAATTAATTAAGATTTATATTCATGAAGTGTGCAGAAGAAAAAGAAAAACACAATGGTTTTCAGCAGCTAGAATGAAATGATAGTCGAGCAGCGAGCAGGTGAAGATGGAGATAGTGGAACCGGCTATCAATTTTCATTTTAATTAGGACTTTTCAGTTTGTTTTGTCCGACATTATTACAATTCGAACCAGATGAAAAAGGCACGAATTAACACACCTCAAGCACAATTTATGCATCCAAACAAAACAACACTGTGGAATGAAAATGCTGGCTGGTTTCTGTCACAATGAACAATATCCCTGGTATTAAATACATCTGCTTTTGTCTGATTGTGAAATCGACGTGAATGGACGCTGAAAAGGTCATCCGTTGGACAGATTTACATGTTGTGCATTGTTAATGTTTGCACAGTGATTTTGATCAAACCTGGAGCATGATGCATGTTGAAACGGGAGAGTGTGTTAATGTGGCAGAAGCGATAAAGCGCTGATCTCAGATCTGTAACACACTGGTGACAGTAAAGGTGAGGGTAGGGGTTATTAATCGTAGCAGGGGCAATCAATCTTTGCTCTTTGTATGTTACCTAAATGTGATTGAGTATATTCGAAATACCTTGTGATTGCCTCTGTTCGCTCATTTAAGTATTGTAATTTAATCTGATAAACGTGTAGCTCAGTTCTGCTGTCGTTTATCACCTGTGTCTCTCCTGTTCTCACCCAGTCTCATTCCTCTTCTGTGTGCTTCTAAACCATGAACAGACACACACTAAAATGTAAGTTGTTATTCACTGATAATTTTACATCCATCATAGCTCTCTAATCAAAAATGGTGGCAATGGTAGCCGGAGACATCAGAACAGAGACATTAGTTGATTCGAGAGCTACAGAAAAGGGGAATATAGATGTGTTTCCTCAGAAGAATATTGTCAGTTATACATAGTCAGTAATTGTCCGAGATACTTTTATTTTGAAATTCTGTTTTGTTTCCGTTGGTTCCTGTTTCTCTGTTTAGTTTCAGTGTGACAGTAATATGGCCTACTTTATCATACTTTTATGGTGTTATTTGTTTTATTTGGTGTGTTGTTTTTGTTTATTTGGTGTGTGATTAAATTTGTTTTTGTAAAATGTTCAATGAAATGAAAAAGTATCCATTTTGGCAGTTTAGCATATGTGAAGGTCATAATATTGCCAAGTGACTTGTAAAAACACTAGCCAATTCCAAAAGCCTCTAAACTTCCCAGAATGCACAATATGCATATAAGAGGAAGTCTTTTTTATTTATTTACACAGGGTGCTTATGAATGCCAAACAATAAGTGCTTAAATAAAAAGCTTTACTGGAATTGCAGCTGGCCTCTCAGGGCCGGGACAGATGCATTCTGGGAAGGACTCGGACGTGCTGCGGCTCCATCTGTTCGCTCTCTGGATCAGACCCAGTTTGACTCGGCTCTCCATCTCTGTCGCCAGTGGTCAGAAGAAACACTCTACGAGACGATTGAGAGATGAGGAGGGTCTTTATGAGAGCGAACTGCTGTCCCGGGACTCTCATGGCATTAACTGCACTGGGTTTTTGTTTAGAGGTGCATAATGTAGGATTCTCTTGAACCAGGACATTCACATACTATCTGTCAGTGAATCCTAAAGATGTTGATTACAGAATGTTGCTTTAGAAAAGAGGAACACATACATTAGTGGATGCGACTCCATTCTAAATACATTTATGTTAACAGCAATGCAATGTTAGTACCTGCCTCATTTTCACACACTTACATTTACTAAGTGGAAAGATACAATATGTCATGATGTGAGAATGTGTGTTAATTTAGCTTAATTCTTTAATATACTTATATCGTAAGTAAGTATCGTAAGAGGTAATATCTTATTTTGATGTAATTTTCCATAAATGGTTAAAATGATTACTGATATTTCAAGCTCTTCAAAATATTACAGCATTTATACACACAGACACACACACACACACACACACACACACACACACACACACACACTCACACGCACACACACACAGTTTAAAACGTTAATATAATAACAAACACATCATGCAGTAATATTCTGTACGCTCATGAATTATATTGGACGTCAGACTAAACAACTTCCGAATTAGCAGATTACATTGTCAAACCTCATTACACTGTTAATTAACTAATCAATATTTTCTGTACACAGTGTTCACCTGAAAGCCAAATACAAGTTGTTTTCAACAAATGATCTCTCTTCAAAATAGATTTAATATTTCAGTGGATTTGCCCTGATGTCTTTGTAAGGCAGAGTTGAGCTTTTTACAGGTTTAAATATTTCTCATGTTTTCGTCTGTTCATACAACTTATCTGACAGTCAAATTTTGTTTTCTTTTCACACATTTAGAAAAATTAGCCTATAAATTTTGATGTTCTGTTCATTTTTCACTCTTTTCGTGGTCAGACTTCCTCTTATTACAGTAATTCACCAGCTGTTCTCAGAGGTGAATAGTTTTCTCTGCTTCTGCTATTAAACTGTATTAACGATCTTCAGGCTGGAAAGAGACAATGGTGATTTTATAAATCACTGAAGAAATACAAAAAGATTGAGTTCAATTATGCCTGTGAATGGGTTACTAGATGTCTTGTCAGGGATGATGATGATGATACTATTCTCACAGACGAATACAGTGAAATAAAGGGGTAATGACAGGACTTTGTTATTTTAACATGTTATTTTCTTTTATGGGTAAGACTTTTAGTTTAGGGTCCAATTCTCACTATTAACTAGTTGCTTATTAGCATGTACTGTATATTACTAGGATATTGGCTTTTTATTAGTACTTATAAAGCACATATTAATGCCTTATTTTGCATGACAATATTCTACATCCCTTAATCCTACAATACCTAAACTTAACAACAACCTTACTGACTATTAATAAGCCGTAATTAGGAGTTTATTGAGGCAAAAGTTGGAGTTAATAGTTAGTTAATAGTGGGATTTGGACCCTAAACTAAAGTGTGACCCAGTACACATCTCATACATTGTTTTGAATCATTTTTAAATCGTTGTTCTGCTATTATAGTCTTTATTTTAACTCTAAATCCAATTCAAAGAGGTGATCTGATCTTTTGCAGGTACAGTATGTCTTTGTTTCATTGAGTTAATTGGGTGATAAGGTGAGCTGCTGTTTTCATTCCTGCATGAATGAAATTTGATTGTAATCTGTTCCTTCCTACTTAACAACTACCTTACTATTACAGTTTTTCTGAATTGGTAAAACACTAAACCCCATTCTCTGAACCAAATTCTCAATAGCCTAAACCAATTTGTTGAATAAATCACATTAAACAAGTTCAGGTAGTTAAAACACTGTTTGCAAACCTCATGAACTCTTTTTGCGAAAGTCTAAACACATTCCCACTCGCTAAAACACATTCTCACTCGCTAAAACACATTTCGCACAGTGATGCACTTGTGTTTCACAAATGCTAAACACAGGCAGGCAAAAGTTAAACACAACTACAACAAAGTTGTCATCATTTAGACACAACGGCTCAATTGTTCACACTTATTTCTGATGTTGTGACCAAACCAACTGTACATAAGTCAGTTCAGAGCCAAAATTTACTAAAAATGTTGCACTGAATGTTGATACCAACAATGGATGGAAACAATAAAAGAGGGAGAGAAGGAAGCGTATGTGTGTAAGAGGACGAGGAAGAGCAGGTGTGGAGAATGTTGTCAAGGCTGGATCTGGCTTTAGGCTTTTTCACCTTGCCTGAGATGACAGTGTCTGAGATGTGGACAAAGTCCTCAGGCCAGATCAACACGAAGACATGATGCCGAAGCAGAATAAAATCTCTCTCATTGACCTTCATTCTGCAGATGCACACCTCTTCTGAGTGACTGTAACATGCTTTTCATCTAGAGTTTATTTTTTTTCTGTAACCTTTTTGGCTTTTGCAGTTGGGTCACTGTATTTTCACAGTATGCAAGTGTTGAATATACAGACATTCGATGGGCCTACTATACAATATCCATTACAATACTACACTTGCCGTGGATACAGTGTACCATTTATTCACCTACTACTGTACATTGTTATTACTTTTTTACGTAATTGGAAAATGAGTAACTTTGTTACAATATACTTTTTTTTTTTCTGTAACTGCATGCTTTCTGTGTTCTCCATTTTTTGATGCTGTAACGCATGCTTTCTGTGTTCTCCATTTTTTGATGTAGTGTCTAACGAATGATCTGTAGTGTTTAAAAATTGACTCATGTGTGTATGATCTGAAAGCATCGTTTGATTTTGAGCAGATAAAACAGTTTTGAGGATATTGTTTGATGTTGCCAGAAGAGTCAGATGTTCTCTGAATGTGGTTTGAAAATTTGTTTTTGTGTTTAAGGTTTCGAGAAAGTGAGTGATGGTTTCAAGAAATGTGTTTTAGCAATTCAGAAAAACTGTAATAAGCAGTAATTAGAGGTTTATTGAGGAAAAAGTCATAGATAATAGTAAATATGTTTTCCCCAAACTATAACTGTGACCCAATACTGTAATCTTATTCGGCACGGTACGATAGATGGACTGGAAGAAGCAGAAACATTTCTCTATAATTGGCTAACATGTAATAGGTCTACAGGGCAAGGATCTGTGGGGCTCGGGGATGTTGAGATTCAATTTTCAGTGTTTTTCAGCCACTTCGTGAGATGTAGATTTAAAGCTCATTAGTGCTTTAGGTTATCCTCTTAAGCCACAGACGAGAGAGAGAGAGAGAGAGAGAGAGAGAGAGAGAGAGAGAGAGAGAGACTAACTCATCCCAGTCCTCACGCTTCACAGTGCTTTATCATTAGCTACAAACTGCAGATTAATATTTCATCAGATGTGACATCAGGAGAAGCCTCCAGCTAAAGCGCGGGTGTCTTATTCGAACCAGCCGAAAACTATGATGGATGGACCGAGAGGGAAAATGGCTCTACCGTTGGGATTATTATTGGAGAACTGATTGTAGTTGCTCCATTTTTCTCAAAGAGATCAGCATTCATTTTTTGACTCGTACAGGTGTAGTAATTGAAGCCTTGTGATGCGGTATAAAACGGATGTGAATCCCTCACCTTTAAACTCGGATTCTGACATCCTCAAAAAAAGAGACCATGTTTTTCTGTCACCCTATTTGAAATGTCAAAGAGTCATGTCTCCAAGAGTTAGAAGGATTGCAAAAAAAATGCAAGTTTGAAGGGACTTTTTTTTGCCATTTAAGATGAAATTAAATCTGTTTGTTTAGCCTTGAGACCTTAGAATGATTTCAAGCCACAGTTTTAAGGCCTCTTGTCTAGACTCTGTGTATTCATGTAACTTGACTCTGGTGGCATTCAGACGTTGTGTCGCTCTGACAGTACACAACTATAACATCTATAATAAGCGTGCGTGTTTACTGGAAACTCTCTGAAGGACATGCTGGTCAGAGACGGATGAGAAATACTTCTGTCTTATAAGACATTTAGGCTTGGCTGAGGCGAACCAATCATTTTGTATCTTCCTCTCTTCCCCATAGCAGAGTACAAACCCAGTATAGGGTCCAATTGACTAGTAGCTTATTATTATGCATATTACTAGTGGCTATTTATTAGTACTTATAAAGCACATATTAATGCCTTATTCTGCATTAACATATTCTACATCCCTTAATCCTACAATACCTTAACTTAACAACTACCTTACTGACTATTAATAAGCAGTAATTAGAAGTTTATTGAGGCAAACTATTGTAATTAATAGTTAGTTAATAGTGAGATTTGGACCCTAAACTAAAGTGTGACCCAGTACACATTTCATACATTGTTTTGAATCATTTTTAAATCATTGTTCTGCTATTATAGTCTTTATTTTAATTCTAAATCCAATTCAAAGAGGTGATCCGATCTTTTGCAGGTATGTCCTTTGTTTCATTGAGTTAACTGGGTGATGAGCTGCTGTTTGAGCATGAATGAGAATTTGATTGTAATCCGTTCCAAAACCTATTATGCACATTATTTGTTGTCTACGTCATGGAACATCATAACTGACAGAGCTGATGTACACTAAAGAGACTTCTTTATAACAGTGTACTTTCTGTTATAGTAGTGCTGAAGCCCTATGGAAAAATAAAGGCATTCTGGGTTACTGCACTGAATATTTGTTTTAATTTTGTCAACAAATTATAAAGCACAGTATAAATGATGACTGCATACCTAGTCCTCTCTGTTGGTATCCAATAGTTTTGAGTGAGATGCAGAGCAGAGTTTAGATTTTATCCCGATCTACTCTGAGATTATCTGTGAAAATGCATTTTTGGTGTATTTTATGGCCGTTTTTTGAGTCACAGCATATTGACAAAACTTATTTTGTGTCCCACGGCAAACAAAATAAATATTAAAGATAAGAATTGGTTAAACAATTACAGAAATTGTATTCTTTTTAAGCCGTTAAAGTTTGTATGTTTTACTGTCTATGCATATGTAAGCAAACATTTTATGTAAAATACATATGAATACTCATGCGATCATGTTGACCAGTACAGGGAATTATTTATGGACTATTAATATATTATGAATATTCTGGCACTCTCTCGTCACCAGAACCAGCCAGTCATCTCCAACTGTATTGTATTCAAACATACAGTAAATAAATTACTATCCTGTTCTGACATATACTGTAAGCAAAGGCAGCTTATACAGCTCAGATTTGTCACACTACATTAAAGAGCATCACAATAGTCATTGTTTGAGTTTGTCATGAAATTGACAAAGTTTGCTTTATGAAAGTAACATAAAACACTGACTATTTTTTGTCTATAGTATTGCATTTCTGCATGAATGCCCATCATCAATTCCATCTGAAAATGATGGAAAATCACATATATGTAGGAATGATTTATAGCTAATCATCTTCTTAATGCTGCTAAGAAGCAACTGCCCACACACACATCTCCATCCCCCAAGATACTAAATGAAAAAGAGACAGGGAATGAAAAAACACAAAAGGGCGAGATGTGTGTAGATGTATTTTTAGTCCCAGGCCGTTAGTTAAATGAGGCATATTGGGGAGGTTTTGTGAAAAGAGAGCCAGGAGGCAAAATGATGATGATGGTCATCTTCTTCAGAGTCTAGCTTTTGTTTGACAGCAGAACAAGGTAAGAAAAGGGCCATTTTGTTCGGGTAAGTGCATGTCATTTGATGTTGTATGACTGCGGTACATGCTTTGTTACTTTCATCTCTACAATTCTTGATTTTGAGCTCAACCATCACCTTACCAGCAGAACATTGGGTAACACTTTCTATGAAGTCCATGCTGATAATGAATTATTCCCGCATTTATACTTATTTATAAGTATTACTATTCTACACATATTTTTATAAAGACTCATTAAGACCTACACTGCATTATAAGAACAGTTGTAATTACATTTGTATTATTTTGCATAATTACTTCTAAGTCATGCATATACTCATAATCCATTATACACTGATTTATAAATGATTAAATATAAAATAGTTACAGAGACACTTGTTTGCTGCACCAATTTATTATCAATTATGTCTTTAATGGATAATGTTTGCATTAGAGGTCATGAATGTTAATTATGATTTGTTAAAATCGGTAACACTTTAGAATAATGCTCCATTCATTAATACGTTACTATGCAGGAAGTAATGCAGGACTAATGAGTAGTTCTACATTAACACTTCAGCTACTACTATTAACTAATATGGAAACAAGCTTAACTAATCAGTAAGTAATGTCAAATTTAGGAGATAGTTCATTATTATGTAATCAATAATTACTTAATCAGATAAGCCTCATTAATAACTGACTAATTATTAAGAATAGTATATCGTGTGTCTGAGACGTAATCAGTCATCATTTTTACTCTGAATGTAGTCATAAAATGCATCACTAATTACTCAAGTGTTACCTAGTAACTATGCAGGAACTACTAGTGATCTGGACCATTATTTTAAAGTAAAAAATATGTTTTTCACTTCAAAACAATAGTCAAGGTCACTAGTAGTTCCTGCATAGTGACTAGGTAACCCTTGAGTAATTAGTGATGTATTTTATAACCACGTTAAGAGTAAAAAAAAAAAAAGACAATTGCTAACGTCTCAGACACGTTACTGTTGTGATTAGTAATTAATTAGTAATTATTATAATTTGTCATAATTACCTATTAGTTCTTAATGATGCCAATATCATTAGGTAATTATTGATTACTAATAAGGAACTATCTTAGTCCTAAATTCGATATTACTTACTGATTAGTTAAGCTTATTTCCATATTAGTTAATAGTAGTAGCTGAAGTGTTAATGTAGAACTACTCATTAGTCCTGCATTACTTTCTGCATAGTTACTTATTAATGACGGACCATTATTCTAAAGTGTTACCTTAAAATCTATATCTCCTCAGCCATGCGCATGGTATTGCTTATAAGAGTTTAAAATTATACTTTAAAAATATTTTTGCAGTGTTTTGCTAGTATGTTTCTAATTATTGTTCATTAGTTACATACACGTAAACAACTTAAAATGTATAATGAGCACATCTTCTTGATTTCATAAAATTGCTTTAGAAAAACTGCATCCTATGTTTTCACTTAACGCCATCAATGATGCATTTACAGAGGTTAGTAATTGTATTATCACTTACAATAAGTAGTTATAAGAACACAACATGGCTATTAAACACAATATATTCACTTATTTGACAGAAATAAATCTGCATGACTAAAAAGTCATTGTAACTATAATATAATAACATAGCAATGCAGGCTGCATAAATACATTCATGGAACCATACGCGACTGACTAATTACTACTTATAAATCAGTATAATGGATTATGAGCATGCACAATGAAAAAGCAAATGCATGACTTATAGGTAATTATAAAAATTATATAAATGTAACTGTAACTGTTCTTATAATGCAGTGTAGGTCTTTATGAGTCTTTATAAATATATTTATATAATAGTACTCTTAGGCATCCTTCCGTCTACAGGAGACGATGGTGTAGCTTCCATTTTTCCTTTTTTCTTTGTTTGGTGACTGCACTACACCTTCGCGAGTGGCTATAGAGCCCGACTCTAGAATGGCAATCTCTGCTGCATTTTCTGCAGGAGAAAGACTATGCCTGCTGAGGCTGCAGTTGCTTTTCATTCCTCTTGACTCTCTTGCGGAGCGCAGCACACAGGCCTTGTAGATGCGCAGCTTGGCCCTCTCTGTGAGGTTAGTGTTGTCCAGACCCTCTGGTTCAGTCTGGCCATGACCGCTGGTGCCTTGGTGGTCCTGCGATTTATCTCTGTGTCGATGGAGAGAGAGCTGGAGATGGTGGATCTGAGGTAAGTGAAGTTCTCGACAACTTCCAGGTTGTACACATCAATGGCTATGGTCGGAGGGGAGTCTATTTCCTGGGCCATGACTTTGGTTTTCTTCAGACTGATGGTCAGACCAAACTCCTTGCGGGCGTAGGAAAGGCGACTGAAAAGCTGCTGCAGGCCATCTTCGGTTTGGGCCGTCAAGGCTGCGTCGTCGGAGAAGAGCATCTCACGAATGAGTACCTCTGTGACTTTAGTCTTGGCACGGAGACGAGCGATGTTGAACAGCTTGCCGTCAGCCCAGGTGTGGATGTAGACTCCCTCATTGCATCCCTTGAAGGCGTACTGGAGGAGCATGGAGAATAAGATGCCGAAGAGCGTTGGCGCGAGGACACAGCCTTGTTTAACTCAGCTGCTGATGGGGAAGGACTCAGATGTTGCGCCATTGAAGCAAACTGTGCTGTGCATGTTATCGTGAAACGAAGTGATGACAGCTAACAGTTGTAGGGGGCAGCCAGTCTAGTTCCAGTCTACTAGGGCAAGGCAAGGCCTTGTAAGCCAAGAGGGCCTTCCTCTTCGCCTCAGTCACGGGCTCCATTTCCTCCCAGTGGGCCTTGTACCAGTCGGGCTTCTTGCGCTCCTTCTTCCCGTAGGCTGTAATGGCTGCGTTGTACACTGTGCCTCGGAGGTGGGACCAGTTGTACTCAATGGTGTCATCGATAGGTGGCTCCTTGGTGAGAGCCTCCTGTAGGTTTCTGACAAATGTCTGTGTCTTCTCTGGGTTGCTTGCACAGCAGGTGCTGATACGTGGGCGGCCGTTTATGGAGTGATGCAGCTTAATCGGAGTAACTCGCACCTTGCTGGGCACAAGGGAGTGTCCGTGTCGCAGTCGGCACTGTGGTAACTGCGGGTGAGGAGGATACTGGCAAGTTCTGCACGCCTGGGATGACGAGGTCTGAACTGGTGCCAGTCGCAGGACCGTGGGTGTCTCCATGACACCTGATGGATCTCCTTGCTTTTGAAGAAGGTGTTTGTCACGCAGAGGCCATGTAAGCAGCACATCTCCAGCAGACGCTGACCGTTCTCATTGATCTTAAAACCTAGGCAGGTAGGCCAGGATTCGTTGTCAGCTCCCACTCTAGCATTGAAGTCACCGAGCAGGTAAAGTCCTTCAGCGCAGGGAATTCTAGATATTGTTTCACCCAGTGCCTCTGGAACTGGTCTTTCTCCTCTGAGGTGGAGCCGAGAGTTGGGGCATACTCTCTGCTCCTGCTCATACTCTCTGCGCTCTGATGATGTTAGCTGGGTCAGAGGATGTTGACAAGCGGAGTGCAAGGATCCTCTCCAAGCCTGACGATGGAGGTTCAATGAAGGCGACAAGCGTGTTCTTGACAGTGAAGCCGACATCGTGCTGCATTGGTTCATCTGAGGACTTCCCTTGCCAAAAGAAAGTGTAGCTTGCTTCCCTGATGTTACCGCTGTCAGCCAGTCAGGTCTCCTGTAGGCAGGCCACGTCAACATTCAGTTGAGAGAGTTCCCTGTCGATGACGGCAGTCTTGCGTGCATCGCCAATCTGCTGCAGGTCAGCAGTGAGACCTGGGCACAAGGTCCTGACGTTCCAACTTGCGAATCGAAGAGCTGGAGTCTTTTTTTCTTTTCTGAGTATTTTAGCCTGGTGTGGAAAATGTGTCCCACTTGATGAGATGGTTCTCTAAGCTCCACGCACCCAGTGAAGCAGGCAGGCCATGGCGGGACGGCACCTTACCCAACTTGAGGCGGGCGGTAGCTGTCCAATGAGATGCGATGATCTCTCCCACAGTCAGAAGTGGCTCCTGGCACTCGTTTGTTTTTAGGTGAATCGGATGAGTTTATCACTGGTAACTGCCACTTCCCGTGTTTGTCGTCACCTTGCGGCATCGCTGGAGTGTCCTCTCCAGTGGCGCTACAAAGCCTGGACAGGGTGATAGGAGAATCAGCAGACTCCCCCTCTCCACACAGCTGTGTATCCCAGGGAAAGACATAAGTCAATGCAGCTAGGCACCAGAAGCGTTCCAGGAGTTGCCAGGGTGACGTTGATAACAATGTCAGACTGCCTTAGGGACTCCGTCTCCTGATGTGATTTCGAGGTTGACTCCCCTAGCCTTCCCATGAATGGGTACAGCCGCAAGGAGGCAGAGATTTGAAATTGGAGTTTTCCTTCTCCTAGATTTACATTTACATTTACATTTAGTCATTTAGCAGACGCTTTTATCCAAAGCGACTTACAAATTAGGACTAGGGGTTTGGTTGCACATGCTGGAAGTCCAGCCAGAAGAGCATTGCAGTAGTCGAGCCTAGAGATGACCAGGGCCTGGACGATAAGTTGTGTTGCATGCTCTGTTAGGAAAGGCCTGATCTTCCTGATGTTGTGCAGTGCAAACCTGCATGATCGAGCTGTCTTTGAAGTGTGATCTGTGAAGGTCAGCTGGTCATCAAACGTTGCTCCAAGATTTCTGACCGATCTTGATGGGGTGATTAATGATGACTCTAGCTGGATGGTGAAGTCGTGCTGTAGAGACGGCTTGGCAGGGAGGACGAGAAGCTCAGTCTTTGCCAGGTTGAGCTGCAGGTGGTGTTCCTTCATCAATGTGGAGATGTCCGCCATACAGCTTGAGACCCGTGCAGCTACTGTGGGTTCATCTGGTTGAAAGGAGAGGAAGAGCTGGGTGTCATCAGCATAGCAGTGGTAGGAAAAACCGTGTGCCTGTATGATGTGTCCCAGTGATGTGGTGTAGATGGAGAAGAGGAGGGGGCCAAGAACTGAACCCTGGGGAACCCCTGTGGTCAGCTGATGTGCTCTGGATACCTCGCCTCTCCATGCGACCTTGAAGGACCTACCTGTGAGATAGGGCTCAAACCAGTGGAGTGATGTTCCTGTGATGCCCAGTGATGAGAGGGTGGACATAAGGATCTGATGATTCACCGTGTCGAAGGCAGCAGACAGATCCAGGAGAATGAGGACTGAAGATTTTGAAGCAGCTTTTGCGATCCGTAGGGCTTCTGTGACTGACAGTAATGCAGTCTCTGTTGAATGTCCTTTCTTGAAGCCAGATTTTTTTGACATCCAGCTGGTTGTTTAGAGACAAGAAGGATGTTAGTTGGTTGAAGACAGCTCTTTCAAGTGTCTTCGCAATGAATGGTAGGAGAGAGATAGGTCTGTAGTTGTCTACAAGTGATGTGTTTAGCGTTGGTTTTTTGAGCAGTGGAGTAACCCGAGCCTGCTTGAATGCTGTAGGGAAGGTGCCAGTATGGAGGGAAGAGTTGATGATGTGTGTGAGTGATGGTAGAATTGTGGGAGAGATGGCTTGTAGAAGGTGTGAGGGGATGGGGTCAAGTGGGCAGGTGGTAGGGTGACTGGAGAGGAAAAGAGGACTACAGGATCCTCAACTCCCAAACTGTCAAGTATAGTTATCCCCTTCCTCTGGTCCCAGCAGCCCTGGAACAGCTACGTGATGCCCATATTTTCTCCAAGCTGGACCTGCGGAGCACCTACAATTTTATCCGCATCGAAGGGGGACGAATGGAAGGCGGCCTTCATGACGCCCTCCGGGCACTGATTATCAGGTCATGCCGTACGGCCTGTCCAATGCACCTTCAGTCTTCCAAGGCTACATGAACGAAGTATTCCGAGATTTCCTTTAAAGATTTGCTATAGTTTTTATCGACGATATGCTGATATTCTCTCGAAACCTAGCAGAACACCGCCAACACGTGAAGCAGGTCCTCCAATGTCTTAGAGAACATCTTCTCTATTTAAAGTTAGAAAAGTGTGAGTTCCATACATCCACTGTCCAGTTCTTAGGCTAAATAATAGACCAACGAGGCATCCAGATGGACCAGAGGAAGGTGGAAGCCATCCGGACCTGGCCCCAACCCGTCACCATTAAAGAACTCCAAAGATTCGTCAGATTTGGCAGTTTCTACCGCCGATTCATCCTCAATTACAGTCTTCTCAGTTCTCCCCTCACGTCACTACTCAAAACCGGCCCAAGTCTCTGTCCTGGAACCCTAAAGCCACCAACGTGTTCTCAACCCTCAAAGAAGCCTTCACCACCACTCCCATCCTGCTCCATCCAATCCAGAGTTACCGTTTGTCGTTGAGGTGAATGCCTCCACAACAGGAGTGGGAGCGGTACTTTCACAGCGGCAGGGTGACTATCAACGACTCCATCCATGTGCCTTCTACTCCATGAAGCTGTCCCCGGTGGAGCAGAATTATGACATCGGCAATCGAGAGCTCCTCGCCATCAGCTCGCACTAGATGAATGTAGACATTTGCTGGAGGGAGCTAACCACAGATTTGAAGTCATCACCGACCATAGAAACCTAGAATATCGCCGAGAAGCTCGCCCGTCTCTAGCCAGATGGGCCCTCTTCTTCACAAAATTTGACTTCATAGTCACCTACTGACCCGTACACAAGATCTGTAAGGCTGATGCTCTTTCTCGTCTTCACCAACCCAATCTCGACTCCACAACTCCAGAACCCATCCTCCCTCCAGCCATGATCGTGAGTCCCATCCTCTGGTCCCTCGATGAAGAAATCTGTCAAGCAACACAGACCGAACCTGCTCCGCCCGGAGGTCCAGAAGGGGACCTCATCCATATTTTCGTTCCATCATCCTGTTGTCTACCCCTTCTGGACTCAGCTCACACCTCTCCGGGCTCTGGACACCCAGGTAGCCAGTGAACCCTCTCGCTCCTCAGTCAATGCTACTGTTGGCCCTCTATGACCCAAGATATCTCCAAATATGTCAAGGGCTGCTCAGTCTGTGCTATCACCAACACTCCCCGTCGTCTGCCAACAGGAAAACTGGTTCCTCTACCCATTCCTCACCGTCCCTGGTAACATCTGGGAATCGACTTCATGACCGATCTCCCACCTTCAGATTCCAATACCTGCATCTTCGTCATTGTCGACCGCTTTTCCAAAGCCTGCAAACTAATCCCTCTCAAAGGTCTACCCACAGCCTTCGAAGCAGCCGAAGCAATGTTCCACAATGTCTTCCGTCATTTCGGTCTTCCTGAAGACATCGGGTCCGACCGAGGTCCCCAGTTTATCTCCTGTGTCTGGCAAGCCTTCTTCAAGCTCCTAGGAGATCCATCAGTTTATCCTCCGGTTATCACCCTCAGACCAACGGCTAGACTGAGCGTAAGATCCAAGAGATCTTCTTTCAGACGAACACAATCAGAGTTATATGGAAAAAAAAGTCCTGGCTCTTCCAAGCTTTATAATGGTAGTTATTTCTTTATTTCTTTATTTTCAAGGATACCCCTTGAGATGCACCATCTCATTTTCGAGGGGGTCCTTTACATCACAAAGAAACCAGCATCAAAATTGAAAATCATAATTAAAGTAAATACAACACAGGACTATAACAAACATTTAGATACAGTAACATTCACATTCATATACACGCACGCACTAACAATGCTCCCACAAACCTAATCCGTTCACTTTTAGCCCATACCATAATCGAAGACAATCAGTGAGCCATCTGCGAAAATGCAAATACAAAATCAAGGTATAAATATGCTTACACACTTCACTATACGTATACAGGTACATAAATGCAAACATGTACAATATAAACAAAAATTATAAATAAAATTAAAAGAGAGATCAGAAACAGGAACACGGTGTTTGAAAATAAGTAAGAAGAGATGATTTGAAAACATGTAAAGTAGTTATAGATCTGAGCGAGCAGGGAAGATTGTTCCAGTCTGATGGAGCTTTAAATTTAAACGCACGACGACCTACTTCTTTGCAAATTCTGGGTACATAAAAGAAGAGCTGATCCGTATGCCTTAAATTGTACTGTGTATTAAAAGAAATTAGGTAACATTTCAAATATGAAGGGAAATGCAAATGAATACACTTAAAAATAAGTAGTAACCAGTGAAAATTGCCTTCTTGACTTGGGAGCCAGCCAGCACAAAGACTCATACATTTGGCAATGGTGAGTTCTATAAGGACATCTGAGCACAAATCTACAAAGACTATTATAAAGTACAGAGATAGGACGAAGATTTGAATCAGTAGTATTCCCGTATATAATATCAGCATAATCAATTATTGGAAGTATCAAATGATTAAGAATTCTTTTTCGAACCTGTGTGAAAGCAATCAGCAGAGCGATAAAGTGACTTCAATTGACCATATATTTTCTTGCAGATTGAGTTAATATGAGGTTTGAAGGAAAGCTGGGTATCAAGCCAGAGACCAAGATATTTAAACTCTTCAACTTTTGTTAAAGCTGTTCCATCGAGAAAACTAATAGACCAGCTTTTAGTATAGGCAAATAATTAGGTGGAGTGCAAAACAACAAAGAGTACGATTTGTTTCTGTTCAAGAGGAGTTTATTAGAAGAAAACCATTTTTGAAATAAGTTAAAGTCCGATTGAAGAGAGTATTGAATTTGTGAGATGTCAGAACTGGATGAATATATTACAGTGTCATCTGCATATAAGTGAATTAAACTGTCAGGACAGATTTGCGGTAGATCATTAATAAAAATGGAAAATAAGAGAGGACCTAAGGATGAACCTTGTGGAACTCCTTTATCAATAATTTTGAAGCCTGACTGGCTGCCTTGAAAATTAACGCATTGACTTCTGTGATGAAGAAAATAATTAAAAAATAATAAAGAGTCAGAAGAAAGACCAATAGCATATAATTTGTCTAAGAGAAGATAATGATCAACCATATCAAATGCTTTGGTAAGATCAATAAATATAGCACCTGTCAGCATATTACTGTCTGATGCTGACAGTATGTCGTTTGTGAATTTTAAAAGAGCAGTGGTTGTCGAAAAATTTGATCGAAAACCAGATTGATGTGGAGATAATACGTTTTGGTCATTAAGATATTTAGAAAGTTGATTAAAGATTAATTTTTCAAATATTTTTGTTACACTATTGATAATTGAAATAGGTCTGTAATTATTAATATCTTTGATATCACCTCGTTTATGAAGAGGAATTACTCTGGCACAATTCCATGATCGGGGTGTTTCGCAAGTTGCCAATGATAAATTAAATATGTCAGCCAATGGAAATGATATAACATGAAAGGCAAGTTTAAAGAACTTGATCTCCAGACCATCTGGACCAGCACTGCATCCAGAGTTTATACCATCAATACATTTAGTCATTTAGCAGACATTTACATTTAGTCATTTAGCAGACGCCTTTATCCAAAGCGACTTACAAATTAGGACAATATTCAGCGAGTCATCATAAAGAGGCAAAAGCAACAACAACGCAGGAAGTGCTCAAAATACGAAGTTCAGGTATTATTCAGAGTAGCATAAGCCTGATAAGTGATGTTTCAAAGGGAAAAACATCTTTTTTTTTTTTGTTTCTTTTTTCTTTTTTTATGAGGTTAAGTGCTCACGGAAGAGATGGGTGTTTAGCTGTCTTTTGAATGTTGTCAGGGATTCTGCATTCCGGATGAGGCTGGGGAGAGCGTTCCACCAGCATGGAACTGTGAATGAGAATGTTCTGGAAAGTGATTTTGTGGCTTTCTGTGAAGGAACCACGAGACGTCGCTCGTTGACCGAGCGTAGGTGTCTGGTAGGGATGTAGACTCGTAGGAGTGAGTGAAAGTAGGAGGGAGCTGACCCTGTGATAGTTCTGTAAGCAAGCGTCAGTGCCTTGAACTTCATGCGAGCAGCTAGAGGTAGCCAGTGCAGAGAGATATAAAAATAGCTGAGCGCACGGGTGGCGCGTTTACAGGCTAGCGAATTACTAGCGTGCTGTGCTAGTAGTAACGGAAGCTAGCGATGTTGGGTAAGCTGTATTTAGTAGTAGTATAAACAACTAGAAATTGTAGTAGATGATGGTTCAAAACAAGGAAAATACGAGGCTAAGACGGAGCTTACAGCACAGAGCAAACACACTCACAGCAGGCAGCGAGGCAGACTGTGAATATTATTCACTTAATATTCAAGTGAATAACAAATAAATAAATTTTAGGAGGCAAACTCCTAATATTCAAGTGAATAACAAATAAACCTTTAGTGAAGTTCATTACTCATGAATATTAAAATTAATTTACACATGATATGAAAGCAAAAAATGATCATAAAGCATCATTGCAGGTTATTGTATAGAGCAGTAGGGGGCATGTGAAGAGAAGGCAGTAGGAGAGCAAACGCGCACGCACACACACACACAAACACACACACACACACACACAGAGTATGCACATAAACCTGTAAGTGCACCGCTCAGTCTGCATAACCCATTAGCAAACATAATAATAATAATAATAATAATAAAAAAAATAAATGGCGCCTTTTTACGCCATTTAATTCATATTATACGGCAAACAATAGTAAAACAACACCAACCCTTACTACTCCCAGCATTGATTTGCAAATAAGAAACAAAAGACAGCGGTCACATTTACATTTACAAGTGTCACTCAAATAGCACTTATGCCAATGATAACAATACAAATAATAAATAATAAGTTCAATGCCAGTCCGGCGAGGAAAGTACCCACTGGGAGAAGAAAGCAAAAAAGAGAAGTTGAAAGAATTCATCAGCAAGCTGAGTATTGTGCTGCTATTAGCACTAGCCTTCATTCACTAACTTTAGGCTGTCATGTCAGAGTCAATGGAGGAGTTCATAAGAGAGAGTTCACCAAGGGATTCCTCAGCTTCCTCAGGATTACGAAAGAAATGTGCTTACCAGCAAAGGCAACTCTCAGTGTGCAAGGATAGATCAGTGCATACTTAATGTCCCGATCACAAAGCTTTTTCTTAACCGCATCAAACCCTCGGCGTCTCTGGACCAGAGCAGTGGAGAAGTCCGGATAAATGAAAACACGAGCTCCTTTGAATTGTAGGGACTCTTTCTTCTCCCTGGCTAGTTTCATTACTTTTAGCTTATCCTGGAAATAGTGAAACTTTAGCAGGATCGGCCTGGGACCCTTGGCTCTGGAGTTGTCCTGCAAACCTGTACGATGACAGTGCTCAATCACCAGAGGAGAGGAGAAATTCGCTTCACCTAGAAGCTGTAGAATCAAGTGTCTCACGAAGCCAAGGATATCTCTAGCCTCTGCCCTCTCTGGAATGCCGATGAATCGTAGATTGGAGCGTCTGCTTCGGTTCTCTGTGTCCTCCGCCCATGATTTCAGGTCAGTGTTTTCCTTTCAAGCACTTTTACCCGTTTGACCAGCTCTGTTATATCATCCTCATTTGAGCTGACTCTCTGCTCCAGCTCGATAACCTGCTCTCCAAACATTTGAAGCGATCCATCTATTTTGGCCAGGTTGGCTCCAAGTGAATCAATTTTGGCATCCAAGTGTGAAATCATCTCGAGCTTCATTTGCTGCATCATGTCCAAAATACTTTGGAGAGTAATTGTTTCATCACCCATTGAGAGGCCGGCTT
Source organism: Leuciscus waleckii (assembly GCA_900092035.1). Classification (NCBI taxonomy): domain Eukaryota; kingdom Metazoa; phylum Chordata; class Actinopteri; order Cypriniformes; family Leuciscidae; genus Leuciscus; species Leuciscus waleckii. The sequence goes on from FLSR01004873.1 coordinate 724,188, forward strand.
CTTCCCACTCGCACAAAGAGAAGAATATGTTCCAATAACTAGTTGGTTTGAAGCTGGAGATTGGTTTAGTTTGCTTATCTTGATATAACTCTAATAGATCCTTGAAGAAAATCGTTTTGTAGTGGAAAAATTATGTCACAATGACCTCATTTAAGCAAAAACATTGGGCCAGCAGACTGAGCTTGCAGCACACACTCACACCACGGCAGCCATCTTGGATGATATAATATGACAACAATGTAGATTGTTTCAAAGCAGCTTTACAGAGATAAACGTATAATTTAAGGTAACAGAGATTGTTTTGGCTTTATAGAGTTCTTTAATAAAGTATTTTTCCAGCTAAAGTTAGTTTTGATTGATTCGCTTCCGTCGCAACGATCA
>FLSR01004873.1:724719-736381 GCA_900092035.1 Leuciscus waleckii
AAAAAAATATTTAACTTTTAGGTGCCAATCTGTGAATTACACTGCGCAAACCAAAAGTAATACTAGGCCTACTCACCGGATGAATAAGGGTTGGCTCTCCACAGAACATAAAATATTTATTTTATTTTTCGCATTTATGAGGAAAAAAAACAATGTTATGGTCGTGTCAGTTCTCCGTTATACGGACGGGAGCGCTCTGAAAGCGGCACTAAAAGACTGCTTTAAAACTTTCACAGAGACCTCAAACAGAAAGCACAAAGCCTTTCTTTAAAGTGAATTTCATTTTGTATTAATTGTATTTTAATCAATATATCATCAACCAATTGCCTGGATTTAATAAGAAGTAAATATAGCAGACAATAATCACGGAGGCGCCAGCGCGTGAACTGGAGCTGGTCTCATAAATGAACGCCCGTTTCAACATAGCCTACTCTGTTTGCAGTGCGTATGCGGTGCGTATTTTTTCTCTCCCGTACCCATGTTAACAGGTTAGAGCTTTCACACTGCGGTCCGTTTATCCGTTCCAGGAGCGGTGCGTATACAGGAGTGCAGCGATCGTTTCCGCACCGAGTCTATTTCTGCTGTGCCGCAAACGCTGAATTAAAGTGACAGCGCATGTTTCATGGTCAAAATAAACACAGATTGAGCTGAAAATGTAGTAATTTCACCATAAATGCATATAATTAAATAAAATGTTGTAATACCATCATAAATTAATTTAATTAAATCGGCCTAGGCTACTGTTTTTTTTTCCCTGGTCATCTTTTTTAATTTTTAGACCTGGGTAAAACAATGAAAACTAGGCCTACAGTTTACTTTAACAAGGCGAAATAATGAACAACACTCGTCTGATTCATGGAGGTTGAAAAACAAGTTATTTGTGGCATGCAAGATTTAACCCATTGTATTAAAATTTAAATGCAAAAGAAAAGGCATGAGATTCGGCAGTTTTTGTCAATTTTAAGTTTTAATTTAAAAGTTTGTGATTTTAATACCCTACATGTTAAATATGTTACCACTTGCTTGAACAACTTAATCTATATAGAAGTAATGCATTGATTAATACGTTGTTTAAATTGTTTAAACGTGAATACGTCTATTAAAGAGTGTATATGTGTAGGCTACAAAGAAAATTGCACTGGTGACAAAACTTTTTTTTAAATAAAAGTTGCTGAAAACTTCTGGATTTGAAATACAAATATTGTGTATGTGTTTGTGGTATCAGTGGATCAGTTACGCACTGCAAAGCATCATATGTGAAAGCACTATAGCGCGTATTGCTCCTGTACCACATACGCACCGCAACACGCAGCGCATACGCACTGCACACGGAGTATGTGTGAAATGGGCAATCAGCGTATAAGGTAGCAGGCCCTGCTTGCCTCACAGACATGTCTACTTTTAAACAGAACAATTCAACACGAAAGAGCTGCTCTCTGCATATGTAATCCGTATGAAATCCGTTTCTCTCTGGCGCGTTCACTAGGCTACTGCGAAGATCGCGAGCCAGCATCGTCGACTTCATCTTTGTAGCCGACACTGACAAAGAAAACACTTGTTTATTAATAAACAATTAAAATATCTCCTTTCTATATTTGACATATTCATAATTATTACTTTTGCCGGTTCTTTGTGACAGCTTTTAGGTGCTTTATTGGCATACACGCGTACACCACCGCACCCCCGACCCACAAGAATAGGCCTGTTTATTAAGCAGGATTTGATGGCCAAAACGTATAAAATGCAATTCAATGTGGAAGTAATCCAAGTATTCAGAATACGATACTCAGATTGAGTAACGTAACGGAATACGTTACAAATTACATTTTTGGGCATGTATTCTGTATTCTGTTACGAAATACGTTTTGAACTGGCATCTTCCTACTGAAATAAACATTTTAGTGCAGCAACAGCGAGCATGAGGAGAATATGTTGAGTTCATTCAGACCTGAGCGATGTTGTGTTCGTTTGTGTGATTGTCTCGATGTTTGGAGTGAGAACTGTTACTGAATGTCGAGTGAAAGTTTGAGATCTGTGAGGGGAATCGATCTCAAGTGCTTCTGTTGCCGTTTTCACGTTTACCTTTATTTCTTTGTCGACATTTATCTTTGGCAGATTACATTTACTTATTTAAATTGATGTAGACACTTTATATTGCCCCTGTATGAGTAATGAACATGGGAAATATCAAAACTATACATGCATGGGAATATAGATTCCTATTAATGAAGTTTGACACAGGAAACATTTTAAAGAGTTTTATGATCATTGTCAGTTTCTGTACAAATAAGTAACATGTTAATGGAATTACTTTATTGATCTTTCTACACTTTCAACGTCGTTCATGGTTGTCCTTGAGAGGGACAACAACGATCGAAAGGGTGGAAATCTGTAATGACTGAGACAAGTCAGACACAAGTCTTTGCTATCGTTTAACAACTGATATTTAGAACTCACTCTGGGAATGTGACCCCATCCCCCCAAAACAGGGCAAGATCATCTTAGTCACCCCGGCAACGATCAGATAAGGAGTTTTATGACTTTTAGAAATGTGGACAGAGTGTGCGATACTAGATCAGACTCTCCTGCATTCATTCATTGATGAACTGACTAACATGAAATGAACATGCATTCCAGAACATTTTGGGAATGATTACTCTCGTGTGTTTCTTTTAATACTATTATCTGTTGATGCTATGATCTTTTGATACAATGTATTTTATTATACCACCAATGGTCAATGTAATCTTACCTGTATCATGTCTACTATCTAAATAATCCTTATTTAATGACTCACACTTTGATGTACATCACTTTCTCTTAGAATGCAGTGTGGATTTGTTATATATATCGGAGTATTAATGAACAGAAAAGAGGGCTTGAGACAGCTCGTAAAACTTTCACACAAAGGAAACTCCCGCCAGAAATTCCCTTTTTCTGATTGTTTTAAGACCGCCTGCAAAGCATGCCTTTTGTTAAGCTTTAAAAGGCCGTTCCGGTAGCCCTGCCTCTCTCTCAGCTCTTCTCATCCGACTACTTCTCGGCACTTCAGGATGTCGCACCATCCAGCGGCACGCAGCAGGCCAGGCGACTCACAACAGCCATGTGATCGAAACCACCATGCAAGCCATCCTCATCTTCTCCATCAAGCAGAGAAGAAAACAATGGAAACTTGCACCATGACTTTTGACACTCACAGACTCAACGGACTCAATTTTCAACCACTTAAAAAATGTCCACGATTGCAACTGACCATGCAAGTATAAATTTAATGAGGTGCTCTGCTGATGGTTCTTTTTCACAGTTAGATCTCTTCCATAGTTCAATTTCCTGCTTCCGGTTCCATAACACACACAACTTTACCTAGGCATGTATGTATGGATGAATGTGTGTATGTTTGTTTGTTTAGTTTGGTTATGTTTGTGATTTAGTTAATAAAAAGTGTGCACAAGTATGTATTGGATTTCTGATTCTCTGCTTGCATACAAAGTCCCTTTTACGATCTTGATCTTGTTACATGCTCTAAGTGCTGCACATGCTAAGAAATAATTATTTTTCGGTGACCATGAAAGATACACTTTTCTTAGAATAACTTAACAATTAAAGAGTTCGTTGGAACTGATTAATTGATTGTAATATTAATTTGGCTTCCCTCAAAGTTAATATAATTAACTGACCAAATATTAATAATTAATCATAATTGGTAATTATGGATTCTTATTAATATTTCACCTTTGAGCTAATATCGTTACAACCCCACCCCTAAAACTGCATGTGCTACCGAGATTCTGGTGACATCCAGCCGGTAGTAATGCACAAAGGTATGAGGAGAAGCCCAACTGGCAGCAGAGCAGATGTCCTGCAGTGACACTCCCCTAAACAAAGCCCAAGAGGCGACTGTCCTCCTGAAGACACGTAAGTGAGCAGCGTAGATACAACCGAACTGTGTCAGTGCAGAGATCGCGAGAAGCGAATGTCAACTGGAGAATAGCAGCGCTTGCAGCCGTTATATGCCCCTAGGTAAGGGGGCGGAGCCTTACCTGGCATTGGCTGCGCGCTTCTGTCTGTCTAGCCAGACTTGGTGCAATTAGATGCTTTAGCAGAGGTCAGGTACGGATGCCCTTCCCAAAAAAATGCATAGGAAGTTGGAACCCTGTTTTACCTTGCTGTTATTGTCTTTTCATTCAATGACTGTTGTGGAGATTCTTTGTATAAGAACAACATGAAAGAACAAACGTTGATTAAATAATCAGTTCACAAACTATATTTTTTATTGAACAATCTTTTAATATTAGTCCAATATTACAATAAAAAAATCAATTCAAGTGTAACTAGGACTTTCCTTTTTTATACTATTACAAAACATTTCTAGTGAATTAAATGTATAAAACAGCAACATATCACAAAAAATTCAGAGCAAAGATGTATTATTAAACTGCTGTACTTTAACTAGTTCATTTAATCATTCTCAGAGGTTTTTTAGGTGCTTTCTTTTTTTTCTTTTAGACAGGAGACGTTGAACTTGAATGTGCTTCCCATTAAACCAGGCCCAAGGCCATGGGTCGCCTGGTCAAATGTCTGCCAGTTCCTCCTTAAATACCCGAAGTGTAGGTCTTCCTGCAAATTAAATACATAAAGATTTGTTTCAATGCACACTGATAGTCATAAAAAAAATTTAAATGTATTTCAACTGCAGGCTTCAGTTTTGGATATTGAAAAATTATCATCATTTTCAAATATTTCCAGAACTACTTTCTTTTGTGGAGTAAACTTGGTGCCAGGAACATTAATAAAACCTTATTGTAAAGCCTTTCTCAATGGATCTCCCAGCTCTGTGTAGTAATGTTGTTTCGTGATCGAGTTCGGCTCGAGTAAACCGCTGTCTAGTATTGCTCCGAGCTGATAAACTGTTTGCGCTGCGCAGCTCAGACGAGTAGTGTGGTTTCATTCTGCTTTCGTTTGCCGTGTGATGTTTCTCGTATGCAGCAAAAATGGCAGCTCTCTCTTATAAAAAGGTCGCAAAATGTGACCATTTACTCGAAGTCTAGAGCCCTGTATAGTGCTGTATTTCTGCTTTACATGAGCGCCACCTACTGTCAGAGAGCGAATTTGTCAATCTGAACTGACAAATTAGACATTCCTGTTGGTTGAACAGAGTTAATAGATATCAATCAATCAACAAAGTGTCCTGTGCTCACCACACACCGGCTATAGGTGGAGAGGAGAGATTTGGCTATAGGCCATAGAAAAAAAAAAAGCTTGGTTCCGGTTGGTTGTCAGTTGAGGTCATGGGTCATTTCCTGGACTACTTTCATTTGTGGAGTAAACTTGGTGCCAGGAACATTAATGAAACCTTATTGTAAAGCTTTAAAATGCTTTCTCAATGGATCTGCCAGCGCTCTGTAGTACAGGGTTCGACGAGAATTTAATTTGTTAATGTTGTGTTTTCAAGGTTTGAAAAATGCTTACATTTTGGATTAAATGCTTGAAAATGCTTGAAATTGTAAATGTATTTCTTTCACAACAAATACCTTTCTGACTGAATAGTTTGTTTATTAAATGGAGAGATAAAATTTAGACCTTCAGATACAGAGCGATTTGCGGGCCAGAGCTAAAGGAGGTGGAGTTTTCATTTTGATTTCCGCGCTTGTTTGGATGCCCCGTTTTTACTGGTCGCGTGGATAATCGTCACAGAGCGTTTCGGCGTTGAACTATTTTTAACTTTGACCGCGGCGTGCGCGCGAGCTCGCCAATGCTGCGCTCTGCTTTGGTCGATGCAGCAGCAGCAGCAGCAGCAGCAGCAGCAGCAGCAGCAGCAACAACAACAACAACAACAACAACAACAACAACAACAACAACAACAACAACAACAACAAGTCCTCGCGCAGCGCAAACCACTGAAATAAATGGGTTTTATAGTGCAGCGCATTCCGCATCCTGTCTGAAAGGGCCATTAGTGACAGAGTACTTGGTGTGATAATGTAATGTTAGTATTGCATGTCCGTTATGGCACATTCATTTCGTGGAATATGCAGTGAACAAAGCCAAAGTTACAGCACAGTAACTGTAATGTTAACTACCCGCAAATTAAAACATGCAAACGTTAGCCCAGTGCATAACAACAATCGTTGATTGCTGAAAAGAAATCGTGTCAGATTGAGTGTCATACAAGTGCCTTATGCAATATTTACACTGCTCTATTCCAGTAGATAAATGTATATGTCTTGGCAGTGGCGTTACACGTTTTAAAACGTGGGTGGGACCGGTGGGGTGGGGGTTGCTAATACAATGCTAAATCAGATATACTGTATGTACATAACATTACGATGTCCAGCAATCAATTTAAATAGTAGGCTACATGGGGTTTAATTTGTAGTTTAATGAGATGCAGCCTAATATATGTTGTCAGTACAGAGAATTTGCGTGTGAATAAATACATGATCTGCCTTTTTGACCAATCTGTATCTTAATGGTCCAGTGGTCCAGAGATCGGCCCATGAGTAAACCGCTGTCTAGTACCGTCTAGGTCCATTTAGTCTCAGTCTAGAGCCCTGTATAGTGCTGTATTTCTGCTTTACATGAGCGCCACCTACTGTCAGAGAGTGAATTTGTGTTTTTTTGCATTGATCTGAACTGACAAATTAGACATTCCTGTTGGTTGAACACGAGTTAATAAATATCAATCAATCAACAAAGTTTCCTGTGCTCACCACACACCGGCTATAGGTGGAGAAGAGAGATTTGGCTAAAGGGTGATGTGTGGCTAACTTACACAGAAGAGACTTTGTTGCTCAGCACATGAAAATAACTACCTTACTACTAACTAATAACTTACCTAACTTACTAACTTACTACTAAATAATAATAACTACTTACCATGGATCTTCATGTGTCGCTTCATGTGACTTTTAAAAGAGAAACTCGTCCCGCACTGATCACACGTGTGTAGTTTCTCTCTACTGTGGATCCTCTCATGTGTTTTCAGATTTGATGATCGACTGAATCTCTTGTCACAGTGTGAACACTTGTAAGGCTTCTCTCCAGTGTGGATCCTCTCATGTTTTTTTCTGATCTGCTGACTGACTGAATCTCTTGTCACAGTGTGAACACTTGAAAGGTTTTTCTCCAGTGTGAATTATCTGGTGCCGTTTTAAATTGTTTGCTGTAGTAAAAGTCTTCTCACACTCCAAGCACATGTACTCTCTCACACCAGTGTGAGTTTTCTCATGTCCATGTAAATATTGCATCAGTGAAAAACTCTTTCCACACACAGAACATGTATGCGGCTTCTCCTTTGTATGAACGCCAGGTGTGTCTTCAGCTCTGATGCCCTAAGAAATGTTTTGCCACATTGATCACATGTGAACGGCTTCTCTCCGGCGTGGATCCTCATGTGAACATTAAGGGATGATAATTGACTGAAACTCTCCCGCACTGATCACATGAGAACGGCTTCTCTCCGGTATGAACTCTCATGTGTATCTTCATGTCATTTTTAAAAGCAAAACTCTTTCCACACTGATCACACGTGTGCGGTTTCTCTCCAGTGTGGATCCTCTCATGTGTTTTCAGAGATGATGACTGATTGAATCTCTTGTCACAGTGTGAACACTTGTAAGGTTTTTCTCCAGTGTGGATTCTCTGGTGCAGTTTTAAACAGTTTGCTGTAGTAAAAGTCTTCTCACACTCAAAGCACACATACTCTCTCACATCAGTGTGAGTTTTTTGATGTGCATGTAAATATTGCAGCAGTGAAAAACTCTTTCCACACACAGAACATGAATGCGGCTTCTCCTTCATATGAACTCTCAGGTGTCTCTTCATCTCTGATGGCCAAAAAGGTCTTTTGCCACATTGATCACATGAGAACGGCTTCACTCCGGTGTGGATCATCTTGTGAGCATTAAGGGATGATGATCGACTGAAACTCTTCCCGCACTGATCACATGTGAACGGCTTCTCTCCAGTATGAACTCTGATGTGAATCTCAAGAAATTGCTTGCTTGTGAAACTCCTTCCACACTGAGTGCAGGTGAAAGATTTCTTGGCTCTTCTTTTCTTTAAAAATGTCTTTTTAGTCTTTGAGCGACTCAAAGGTTTTTCTCCAGGTTTGACATGATGTTCCTCCTCCACTTCACTCAGTTCTTCACTCTCCTCCTTCACTTCACTCGTTCTTCCCTCTCCTCCTTCACTTCACTCAGTTCTTCACTCTCCTCCTTCACTTCACTCAGTTCTTCACTCTCCTCCTTCACTTCCATCAGGTCTTCACTCTCCTCCTTCACTGCACTCAGTTCTTCACTCTCCTCCTTCACTTCCATCAGGTCTGATATGAAACAAAAAAATATTACATTTAATTTTCAGTGCATCGAAATAATTAACCGAGAGAAATATAAAGTGAAAGGACATGAAAGTGGGCCCTGATGTAATAGCAGAAAGTAGACAACTGCTATAAAATATTATGATCATTTGGTGCCTTTTTATAAATTGAATATATGTCCTTGAAACTTTCCATGAATGAGGTCAATTTATCTTCCAATTATTATCTTTAAAACATTAATGGCACAAATCCCATGTTTCTTTAGCAAGAACTATTAATTTGATCAATGAGACAATTATCTAACATATTAACTTTAAAATATACAATACTGGAGGACTTCCACCTACGTCATGGCCGAGAACGGCAGGTAAACTCCTCAGCTCCAACAGACCCATTAAAAATAGCCGTTGAAAAAGTTTATTGATAAATTAATACAAGACTACGTGAAAGAGAAAGCCTAGCGGACATGCCGATCCAAATACCAGGCAGGAAAGAAGTAGGAAAAGGGAGTTAAACTGACGAGGGAAGACCAGGTCCCAAGCAGCTAACGAAAGCTGAAGCTACTCCACTGAAAACCAGCGGGGATGCTAACAACATGGCTAGCACGGGGGCTAGCGATGTGCTAGCGGAGTTAGGAAAATTTCGACAAGAAAACACGGACTCATTTCGAGATCTAAAATCCTCTTTCACCAGAATGGAGACCAAGTTGACCGATATAGTGACACGCACAGACGACTTGGAACAAAGAAGACCGAAGCCGAGAACAGAGTAAGTGCTACAGAAGACAGCCATGCTAAACACGGGAGGGTGCTAAGCTACTTGTTGTGCAGAGAAGCTAATCTCACGAGTAAATGTGACGATATGGAGAACCGACTCGCCGCAACAACATTCGTTTTTATGGGATCCCGGAGGAATCCGAGAAAGATGGCATGGTTGACTTTGTAATACACTTTCGCTGAAGCTACCGGAGGGTCTTGAACTTAAAGTGGAAAGAGCGCACCGAGCCCTTGGGCCAAAACCCCGAGGCGCGGCACTACCACGGTCTATCATAGTCCGCTTCTTGGACTTTCAGGTGAGGCAGACAGTGCTACAACAAGCATGGAAACAATGCAATGTCCAGTTTGAAGGCCATATGATCTATTTCGACCAGGATTATTCGTCTGAAGTGCAGAGGAAGAGGAAAAAGGTCCAGGAAGTGATATAAAACCTCAAAGAGAAGAACGTCAAGGCCCAAGCACTGTACCCTGCCCAGCTGAGGATTTCCCTGGAATCAGGTACCCGCGTTTTTGCAACACTGCTGGAGGCACAGCCTACACTGAAAGATTTGGGGGTGGGCATTGCCTTGGAGGACAGAGATGTCCTTGAGATGGAGATGGCGCGTGAAGCTTGGACAACACAGCCCAACGGGAGGAGAAAGAACCGGCACCGCCTGAAGACATCAGATATAAGGGAGTTCATTTGTGGAATGGATGAAGATGAATAAAGCTGGACAGGATGTGAGTAAACTGAACATTTACGATTGGCTTGAATAACTAATTTATCAACATTTTATTTTATTTTTTGTATTTTGGGGTAGAGGCTTAAAATTTCGCACTGAAGTACATTGGGACTGGGTCTGTCTGGGAGGGTGGGCCGGTATTTTAACTTGGCCTTGAGACGGTCTGAATGCAACCACAGGTTTGCCTTGAAGATCGTCTCCACTACACAATGTGCATTTTACCCGGAGAGCAAGCGCTCTCTGCCCAAAGGACACCGGGAGTGGGATGCCCTTACTTGTTCTTCAGATGTTCTTATTTCAAGGGCTAACCACTGGTTTTCTGGAAGTTCATAAAGACTTGTTCATCATAGCTATTTGCACTGTTATTATCTCTGTTTTTGTTTTGTTTTGGCACTCGGCGCATTATATGTGGTGATATTTTTTTTCTGTTTATAAATACATGGTATGAATAATCTTAATGTGGTTAGTTATAACATAAATGGTATTAATCATCCCATAAAAAGGAAAAAAAAAATCAGTTTTCGGAGCATATAAGCCCTGCCTGTGTGAGGCGAGCCGCTTCCCGCTCGCGCTGTTCTGTAGTTTACTAAAAGTTTATTAATTCTGAATGTGTTGTGTCTCTCGGGTCTATCTATATTGCACCAAATGCAACACTGCACTCCCTTGTGAAGTCGATTGAATGAACGGTTCTCGAAATAATCAAAATGCAAACGGACATACAGACACATAGAGATTCCTGCCTTTATTAGAGAGAAGAATATGTTCAGCCCCCTCTCTCCGAAGCTTCGAATATTCGATGTTCATTACTACCGAAGCTTCGAATCTCAAAGAATGGTATTCGGACCAGCCCTAGATATTATGAATCGGGAAATCGAGCTAGTCGATTACTAGCTTTTCAATTACGCAAAGCTCAGGCCAGTCGTACAGTAGAAAAAATTCTACATCCAATTTCCAAAAAAGTAGTATCTCATCCTAAAGAGATTGCCGATGCATTCTCCACTTACTATGAAGCATTGTATAGCTCACCGGAAGCTACTGACAAGGCAATTAAGATGGAAAGATTTATGGAAAATATTAATCTACCTTCATTAACTGACACCCAATCTGAAGCATTAGTAAAACCAATCTCAATAAAAGAAATTGAAGGTGCCATTAAGAAATAAAAAAAATAATAAGTCCCCAAGGGTAGACGGCTATCCAGGTGAGTTTTATAAATGTTTCAAAGATGAAATTATCCCTCTATTACAAAGAACCTTTAACTATGCTCTCCCTCAAAATGATCCACCTAAATCCGGTCTCAAGCAACAATATCCGTAATTCACAAGGAAGGCAAAGACCCAACAAGTTGTTCCTCATATAGACCAATAAGTCTGTTATGTTGCGACATGAAAATCTTAACATCTATATTGGCCAAAAGACTAAGGAGTGTATAAAACATGTAAATGGCATTGACCAAACTGGTTTCATCCCAGGTCGCTTGGGAATTATTAACATTAGGAGAACATTAAACAATGACAGTAGCTAAAAAAAAAACAGACCCATCAATGCTTCTCAGCCTTGATGCTGAGTAAGCATTCGATAGGGTGGATTGGTTGTTTATAGAGTATACTTTAAAGAAATTGGGAATTCATTTTAAATGTATCAATTGGATTGGGGTGATGTATTTGAATCCTACCTCCAAAGTTAGGGTAAATGGCTTCATTTCTGACGAATTTGTGCTTAAAAGAGGAACCACACAGGGTTGTCCCCTCAGTTGAACACAGCCGCGTCCAAATGATCTGAGGGCGCGGGCGGGTATAGATATATACACTAGATGTCGCCTTGGCTACTGCAGTTCATTGGAACGA
>FLSR01004873.1:744970-774989 GCA_900092035.1 Leuciscus waleckii
ACTAACTGTTGTGCAAATGTAAATAGTGATGTGAGAAATGCACCAAAGTGACTGAGAAAAACTGTAACTTATCTTTCTTTCTAACTAATCTATCTTTCTTTCTCTTTCTTTCTTTCTAACTAATCTTTACTACTTCAAACTACTTAAAACTTCTAACTACTTTTAACTTCTTCAAACTCTCTGGTCCGGCTTTCTCAAGCCAACTTAAAGTTTGTCTCAACAAACTTTTTTTTCTAGTTATTATTCTTTTTCTTTTTCTTATTGTTCCACACAAAGTTTGGCGCGTAACTCGTCCCGCACCGTTTGTCACAGACCCATGACAGTGGTGGATACAGAACATCATTAATAGGTGGGCCTGGTGTAAATAAATTCATAGATTCGCCTATCTAAATAATGTATACCTTAATGGTCCAGTGGTAGAACTTTAGCCAACCGTGTCAGAAGTTTGGGGTTCAAATCCACACTTGTATATATATATTTATTTTTTCGTATAGTTTTTTTTTTTACTCATCAAAACCGATTATGTTCATCAGTGGTTGTATATCAAGCAGGGGCACATGTGTGTGCATTATGTTTTGTGATTTCACCAGAACGATTAGAGTATCCGCAACGGATTGAAGCGCATGTCCGGCGGTCCAAGTGTCTTCCGAGTGAAGACAGTGCAGCGGGTGCGCGAGCCACACGAGAAAACACTGTATCCGCACCACTGATCGCAGCGGCAACGAACACTTTGATCACTTGATTTTAAAAAACACATTTCAGTGCTAGATCGTCTCATATTTAAAAAAACTAACGAAATGAATGCTCTGCTGGTTAACTGGATAAAAAAAAACGAAATTAATTGTTTTTATTAATCTGTCTGGGTGGGCCACCCATGAATCGGCGCCTGGGGGGAGATACAGATTTGACTCACTTGTGCAGCCAGCCACAAGCGGCCAGTCAATGAATTGCAGTTTAACTCATTTCCGTGTTGGTTTCAAGAGAGAGACGGGGAGGTTGCCGCTTGGTCTCGCCTTAAAGGTGCTCTAAGTGATGTCACGCGTTTTTTAGGCCCAACATTTTTTTGTCACATACAGCAAACATCTCCTCACATCCGCTAGCTGCCTGTCCCCTGTTCACACTGTAAAAAAAACGCGGTCTCTGTAGACACCACAGGCTCCACAAACGGCAACAACAACAAACTGGGCTCACCCGCACCACGAAACACAACAAACAGTGCTCCAGCCAATCACCGACAAGAAGTATTTGAGGGGTGTGGTTTGGAGGTTAGTGCGCGTGCACATGAAGGGGGTGTGGAGGAGAGAGAAGCATGAAGAGGGAAGTTTGAATTATGGCCGACACACGACTAAAGAGACGACGTTCCGATGAACAAATTGTAAAGAAGAGGGACAAGGATAAGGAACGCGCGAAGTCCCGAATTTACATCGGAAAAACCCTCGAAATATGGCGAGAACTCCGCCGGCAGAAGGGCTTCCAATCAGACATTCAGTTGCTCTGTTTTTGCAGAACAGGTAAATCCATGTTTCTTTCTAAATTGACGTTCATGTTCGCCAAACCAACACAAGGATGTAATTAGCCAGAACTATGCAGTCAGCGTTAGCTTTGGTGAATACAACATATATGTTTCAGCTAGCGATCAATCTCTATTGTAAATGGTCAAGCAAAATCACAGTAGGGCGACAATTTGTGTGAATCATTGTTATCACCCACTGTCTGTTATGGATTTGAATGTTCATTTATAGGCTATTGACAACTTTGACTAAATTTGTTTACGACGCCGCCGTTGTTTATGCTCACTGGGAAACGCGAAGCTAACGTTATCGTGCTATTATTGCGTCCTTGTATGGGAGCTAACGTTATAGTATAACCTCAGGTGGCGAAACGATTTTAAGATAATGTTTCTCTTTTTCTGCATTCTGTTCTGCAATATATAAAAGCATTTATCTACTTGGTGACATTACACATTGAATGAAGTATCAGTAAAACTTAACTTTGTTTTTAGTGACTACTTTGACTTTCCTTTATGCCGGAAGGGGGGGGAGGAGGGAGGAGACGGGATGAGGAGGAGGGAGGGTCTAGCTAGCCCCTTGACAACAATTCGAATGTCAACACTCCCGGCATCACTTAGAGCACCTTTAAACATGAAAACCCAACAACCCAATGGAAATATATCCTTGTTTTCAACCACAATGCAACGTATGTCCAACGTTGGAGCTTAATGTCAATCTGGCGTGGAATTCTGAAATCAACCTGAAATGCTAATTTTGTCATTGTTTTGGACAAACTAGCTTATAGATAACAGTAAGGCTAACATATTCATACTAAAATCCCAAAAACTTTAAATAGGGCACTATTTGAGGTAACAGCTATTTGGGTGTCCGAAACCATTGTGGACGTTATTTAGTGACTTATTCAATCTCACAATCAATCCCATTACTGGAACTGTGTTCTAGAAATACATGTTATATTGATATGAGGGCAGGCATAGATTCAGAGGCATAAGGTACTGTAAGTATTACACACAACAATGCAACAATAATAAAACAATGCATTGACATTAACTTTTGATACTTAGATACTTTTAAAAACGAGTACTTCTGTACTTTTACTTAAGTAAAAATCGGTCTTTACAACTTTTACTTGTAACGGAGTAATATTTGACCAGTAGTATCTGTACTTTCACTCAAGTATGGAAGTTGTGTACTTTGTCCACCTCTGAAAACATCTGTTCATAATCTGTGATTACACAATTCCAATACGAATAACACCGGGAGACGTCTGGAATAACTGCAATGATCAATCCGCATTTTTAAGCCAAGTAATTTTATAGTAGGCTCATATTCAGAATGTCCTTCTCATATAATGCCAACGACCTGGGCTTCCTTTGTGAAATATAGCGGACTACCGTTTTAAATAACAGTTTAAAAAAAGGTGGTCTGCTATTTTTCTCAAAGGAAGCTCAGTCAGTAGATAGATAGATAGATAGATAGATAGATAGATAGATAGATAGATAGATAGATAGATAGATCAAAAACGAGTTTTAAACAAGAAGGAGAAAACTATGGTGTTTGAGACTCACTGTATGTCATGTCCATGTACTGAACTCTTGTTATTTAACTATGCCAAGATAAATTCAATTTCAAATTCTAGGGCACCATTAAATATTTTGTAGAATTCTACTGGAATCCCATCTAGCCCTGCGCTTTACCGCTATTGATATCCGCTATAGCTTCACTAAGATCTTCTACTGTTAATGGACTATCTAATGTGGTTTTCTCATCTTCTGATATAGTCTCAATTATGTACTGGATATCAAGGGTGAAACTGTTAATAATGTAGACAGACAGCAATCTCATTCAATGTCAGTCATGTGTGCAGTGAAATATAATTTATTAGGCATTTAAAAGCTCTATTGAGAAAATGAAAACATGGAAAGCTCAAAAATCAATCATATCAGGATACTTCATGACTTTAAGAACTAAAATAACTAATTCAAGCAGAATCAGCAGAAAATAAGAAAATGGTCAATGACAATGAGATGTTGATAAAATGAGTAAAGAGTTAAATCAATCATTACATAGCAAATACAAACATTAAGTAAAAGTGAATGAGACAGATCTCTCTCTTTACTGACTTATAAGAGCCAAAGCATCTCAAGAGAAGAAGAGAAGAAAAGTGTCCAGTTTCAATGATACATGAAAGTATATCTTGTGTTTTGCATGGAAGAGTAGAAGTGGAAGAGAAACTAGATGATCTAATGAAAAACAATGAAGAATGAGTTAAAAATTAATATCAGATTCAATTTTCTCTTAAAAGTGTTATGGCCTTCTTCTCCAGTGTGAATTTTCTGGTGGTCTTTCAGTTTATCTTCTGTAGTAAAGGCCTTCATGCACTGAAACACACACCGCCGTGTCTTTTCTGCTGTAATATTAAGGATGAATCTTCTCCTTTGTGTGAATCTTCAGGTGTTTCTTCAGGACTGAAGCCCATGAAACAGTTTACCGCACTGATTACAGTTAAATGGTCTTTCTTCAGAATGAGAAGATGTGATTTCAGAGAGAAATCCCGAGACGTTTCTTCCCAGTGTGAACTCTCATGTGAATCTTCAGACTTGATTTACACGTGAAGCGTTTTTTACACTGAGGGCAGGAGACGGATTTATTGGCTTCTAATTTAACTTTCTTGTTCACGTCCATCAGGTCTAAAAGAAACATTAAAGGGATACTCCACTCTTTTTGGATATAGGCTCATTTTACAGCTCCCCCAGAGTTAAACAGTTGAGTTTTACCGTTTTCGAATCCATTCAGCCGAACTCCGGGTCTGGCGTACCACTTTTAGCATAGCTTAGCATAGATCATTGAATCGGACAAGACCATTAGCATCTTTCTCAAAAAAATGGCCAAAGCGTTTCGATATTTTTCCTAATAACTAGAAAAAAAAAGTTTGTTGAGACAAACTTTAAGTTGGCTTGAGAAAGCCGGACCAGAGAGTTTGAAGAAGTTAAAAGTAGTTAGAAGTTTGAAGTAGTTTGAAGTTTGAAGTAGTCAAGATTAGTTAAAAAGAAAGAAATATTAGAAAGAAAGAAAGATTAGTTAGAAAGAAAGAAAGAGAAAGAAAGATAGATTAGTTAGAAAGAAAGATAAGTTACAGTTTTTCTCAGTCACTTTGGTGCATTTCTCACATCACTATTTACATTTGCACAACAGTTAGTCCATCCCTACCAAACTGCCAATTCCTCGTGTGACACCAGCTCATAAAATAAAGACGGGTAAACGGAAAAAGACAGATGACGATGAAAAAAAATCCAAAAAGAAAGAATTTGATCGAGTCCGAAATAAAACGAGGGTAAATATCGGAGTGGCTTTTCAGAGGTGGAGGGAGCGACGTGTCCTGAAAGGATTTAAAACCGATGCAGAGTTAGCCACATTTCTGCTTGACAAGTAAGTATCTCTGATTGATTTGTTTCATTTTTTAAGAACTACACAACTAAGATAATTTCAAAACAGGCCGACAAATTATGTATGGCATGATTTCTTGTAGATTTCAGGGTTGTGCTTTGCATATAACATCAACACCAACCAAACATCAGATGACCACGCATCCTATCCCTGCCCTTTCTAGTATTGTTGGTGACTCATCCTCAGATCGGTACGAAAATTATTGTGAAAGCCTATATTACTAAGTTCACTATGTTGGTTCAGCCTCAGCGGTCCGGTTCATGGTGTGTTATTAGATGTTTGGTCTGAAGGATTATGATGTATGATTCATTGTACAAACATAAGGACAATTGAAAATTAGAGGCAAGTTGGTAGACACGCAGTATATAAAGTAAATTTTAATCTGTGATAATGTGTGAAAAACCTGATTATGGTTTGACCTCAATTATTTGATTTTATACAGTGATGATGATTTTGGGGAGGGTCTGGGCTGCAGTGAAGTTGGGGAGACTCCTATTTGTGTTTTAGAAACAAGGTAAGTCATGAAAGATTCTTTATTTATGTTATAATGTATTCTGGCTTGAAATAGAACTTTTGTAGCTCTGATGTTAATCTTGGTTGTAGGACAATAGGAAAGGATTAAAGTATGGTTGGTAGGTTGTTTGTTTATTACATTTATTCAGTGCAACATATTTAAAAATGACATAAACTATAGTAGAGAGAAACATGAAGCTAATTTTGGGAGATGTCTTTATGTAATGTAGACGTTTCTTCAGTATTGGCTCTGCAGTCAGGCATTAAAAATATTATTGTCAAAATATAAGTAATGTTGTAAGAAAAAACACTGAACTTCTGTAATGGATTAAAGGTATTGAGAAAATTCTGATGGATTACAATATTTTTTTGTTATGTGTATCTGCATCAATTTTCTCTAATGTTTATTTTTTCATGTTCTTATTGTTAGTATGTCATCGCTCGACATTAATGACATAGATGAAAATGACTTCAATCACATTCAAAACTCTGTGTAAGCAAGAGTATTTATACATATTTGTTCTGAGATTTGACGTGTTGAGTGTCATTGACTAATATTTAAGCACTCTACATAGTATTGACTGGGCTGAGGACAGGACATGGGCTCCACATGAGGACACAAGAGAAGTTTCAACATCAGAGGAAGAGGAAACCATAGAGGAGGCCAGTGACTATGATGACAGTGATGATGAGGATTACATCCCACTTTTATGTGTTCGGTAAGTTCCTAAATAAAAGTTGTCTTTAATGAAAATTATTTTATTTTCTAAATGTTTTTTTTATTATTATTATTCAATCAGCACTAGTGGTGCCATTCAACAAAAAAAAAATATGTCTGGATGCTCTTCAGGCCATCAGCTTGGAGGACACTGTTCATGACACTCTAGACCCAGAGCTATAGAATCCCAACCAGTTCCAGAAATAATTAAAGTCCAGAGTGAGGATGACATCATTAATCATCCTGCAGCCATCACTTATCATGTTTGCTTGAAACAACTCGCAGAGTATCTGTTGCTGCCAATCTCAATGTGTACAGTGAAAGACCCACTGACATTGGTGGAATGTGGGGCCCCTGGACCATTCCAGATCCAGACCAAGTCCAGATGAACAGCTGTCATCATGCAATGGGTATGTTCATTTGTGTGTTGTTTAATCCGTTGTAACGTCATCATTGTAACAGTTAGAAAGTAAGGTTAAATGTGTTTATAAATATGTTTTCCAGATCTGTCCAAACAATCATTGTGTGTGGCAATGGAACTCCCAGCCTACTTTCAAGTACGGGATGCAAGCTGGGGACTTCCTTTTGGCATCAAATATATTACTGTCTGGCAACAATTATGCCAAAGTTGCATTGCTCTTCAAGTCTACTCTATAATGATGTTCTAGTTAAGGTAATTCGCAGCATATGTAGGGCCCGAACATAACCTCAAGCCCAGGGGCCCCAGACCTGATCTTTGTTCGTTTTACTTGCACTGTTTACATGTCTTTATATTTATTAAAATACTTACAATATTTTTTTGTGTGATGGGTCCAGTGAAGATTATTGCAGTGCAAGTAAAAATCTGAACCAGAATGAACCTTAGAAAAGCTCATTTGTGTTGAGCCCTGCAAATATCAAGACCCGCCTCTTTTGTTATAAAATAAAGTTTTGTTACGGGTAAAAAATAATGTTAAAACTAGGAGTTTCACTTGGCCCACCCTACATCTCAAAGCTGGAGCCGGGGCTGGTGTTGTTTAAAGTTCATAGTGATTGTTCTGACTTCATGAAGCCTCCTGGTGAGAATGAACTTCAAACTGATTAGAACAAACTCTTTGAAATGTACATATGATACTGGATATGAAACTGTTAATAATGTAGACAGACAGCAATCTCAATCAATGTCAGTCATGTGTGCAGTGAAATATAATTTATTAGGCATTAAAAGCTCTATTGAGAAAATGAAAACATGGAAATCTCAAAAAGCAATCATATCAGGATACTTCATGACGTTCAGAACTAAAACTATTCCTAATTACAGCAGAATCAGCAGAAAATAAGAAAATGGACAATATCAATGAGATGTTGATAAAATGAGTAAAGAGTTTAATCAATAATTACATGAAGTAATCCGCACCAAACAGTGCCTGAGGATCGAGAACGCAAACCCTGAAATAGGATCAAGCTGCAAGCCCTGAAAAATGCTGAAAAAAAAGTTATCTCTGCGCAAACCTCAAAAACGCAAACCCGCAAAAACGCAGACGGCGTGCACATGCGCATCACGTGTTTAGTCCATAGGTATGTTTTTTTTTTCAATCCACTTTAAGTGTTTAGTCCAGGAGACAAGAATATACAATCCACTTTAAGTGTGTAGTCCAGGAGACAAGAATATAATAAACTTTACTATTTCAGCTACAATCTCCACTTTACTGAGTTCATTATCATAAAGTGCAGGTGTGTCGAGAGACGAGCTGTTCTCTCATCATCATCTCCAGATTCAGATATGGATCCAGTAGATCTGGAGAATCCACTTCAGCTTCTTGTTTCTTCTTAACTTTAAGCCTATTTTCTCCCAGTATAGTGTTTCCAGATGAGCTTTTCCCAGAGCCGGTTCTCCCCATCAGAAGAACCCGGATCATCTGGACTGGAGCCGATCACAGACATTCTGAAAGAGACAGAAAATACGGAGTCTGAATATATAAAATAAGGCAGACTCGACTGTATTGTATTCTCCGGGTTAAGAGAAAAACGACAGCAGAAATGAACTCAAATGCCACTGAATATCATCAGTACATTATATATTCATCAGCTCAGCAGGGGCGGCTGGCCAATAGAGGGCGCTAGAGCATTATTTATTTTATAAAGGCATTTGTAAAGGTAAAAAAATGCACTGGAACTATATCGATTTAAATGACAATTCCGGTGAAAAATTAACCTATGGGTATTTAATACATGGTTACCGAGTCGATCGTTCCCTGGGATGTGTTTTCATGATAATCGAATATAAGAGTTTTATCTCTAAAAACAGATTAGCTTATAACGCTAGTATATAGGGCTCAGAGTAAGTAAAATTAAATGGCTAGTTAATAGCACTAACAAGGCTCAAAATACCCTCAATGCTTCGGTTTGCATGTAGGGACCCTCATTATGCTACCGTGTTAGTGTGAGGCTATTTTGAGCCTTGTTAGTGGTATTAACTAGCGATTTACTTTTACTTACTCTGTGCCCAATATACTAGCGTTATAAGCTAATCTGTTTTTAGAGATAAAACTCTTTAAATTCGATTTTCATGAAAACGCATCCCAGGGAACGATTGACTCGGTAACCATGTGTTAATTACCCCTAGGTTCATTTTTCACTGGAATTGTCTTTTAATCCAGGAGCAAAGAGAATTAAAGGGATAGTCCGACCAAAAATTTTTATTTGCTGTTCTACTCACCCTCAGGCCATTCGAGATGTATGCAACTTTTTTTCTTCAGTAGAACAGTAAAGAAGATTTTAAGCTGAAACTGGTCCTTGGTGATTCACATAATGCAAGTCAACATCTGCCAAGCCCAAATTCAACTGAAAATGCAACTTTTAATGACTTCTGTAGTCTCAAAATTATTCAACCCCCCTGAAACGAATCCCTCATAACAGCACAAATCTGCAAAACAGGTGTTATCTCAAGCACACCTGATGCAACTAATCAAGGGCTTCATTGCTGGTTTCTCCAGGTGTGCTTGAGCTAGAACACATGAAATATCTGAACTGGCTAGGTTTGTTGTGTCACGTTTGACTGCATGTTAGAAATATGGCTACACACATCCTCAAACTGCTGAGGTGTTGTGGCTGCAGTCTGGACAACAGAAGATGGAGGCTGAGGCCTGGGAGGGTTGTTTGGAGGACTAGGAGATGGCAGATGAAACTGATAGTTCTGATAGTCTAGAATGAAACTGAAACCTCTGAGTATGAAGGACCTTACTCAGGCTCAGGTTGAGTTACCCCTACTCCTCCATGGATACCACCACAAATGCCATCTGAAGCACTTGTGCCAAGTACTGGCCTATTCTTCCTCTGCTGTGAGAAGGGGGGACTCATTTGGCCCAGTACCTGTTTTATTAAATGTTGTCCTCTGCAGTGCCCTTTTCCTTTTAGCAAGTCCTGCCACTTCTTCCTGACCTCCTTCCCTGATCTTTTAATGCCCCTAGTTGAAGTCAGTTTTGTAGCAATATCCTCCCAGATTTTTTTTGTTTTTGTTTATTTGTATGGCTGCCCTTAAACCTGCTGAAAAATATGTTTGTATAGCTCCACCTCCTCTAAAATGACATTAATCTCCTCATTCTGAAAAAATAAATAAATGTTTATTATTATTTTTTGGTTCAGCCATTTTGCTGGTGTAGCAGCCATTTTGCTGTATGTTTGTGCTTTTATAGATTATTGGCCTCATTGAAAATGCACATCAGATGAAAACAACTAGAAAAAAAAGTTTGTTGAGTCAAACTTTAAGTTGGCTTGAGAAAGCTAGACCAGAGAGTTTGAAGAAGTTTAAAGTAGTTTGAAGTTAAAATAGTTTGAAGTTAATGTAGTTTTAAGTTTGATAGAATAGTTAGAAAGAAGAGAAAAAGATTAGTTAGAAAGAAAAAGAAAGATGAGTTTGAATGATAGCTAGATTAGAAATAATAGTTAGAAAGAAAGATTAGTTAGAAAGAAAAAGATTGATTAGAAAGAAAAAAAATTATCAGAAAGAAAGAAAAATTAGTTAGAAAGGAAGAATAGTTAGAAAGAAAGAAAAAGATTAGATGGATAGATGGATATAGATAGATATTCCTTGTTCCTTGTTCTGAGTTCTGTTGTTCGCCCTGTTTGTTTTCATTAAATTTAGTACTTGCATTTGGATTCTCTCCGCTTTATTCCTGCCTCATCGCCACAGAACGACCGACCAAAATCATGAATCCAGCAGTACGGATCTCGCCTGATCTTCACAGCATGAGCCGAGAGTTCGCTGGACAGATCGCGGCCTTGGCCCTGGATAGCCTCGATCTGTTCCAGTACACCTGGGGGTTTGTTCCTCTCGCTGCCTCTTGCTCTCTGGGTGACGAGGCAATTAAGTTATGTTACCGGCTGGGGGCTAAGGAGGTCGACCCGAGGGAGCTCCCCGATCTCTCCGGTTTGGATTGGAGAGAGGCACTCTCCAGATGTCAGGAGAGCTTCCTTCCATGGCACGCCAGGTCATCGTCTGCCCTTCCCGCCAGTCCAGCCGAGCCTACACTTCACGCCAGTCCAGCCGAGCCCGCACTTCACGCCAAATCTGCCGAAGCCAAGGCAGTATGCGTCATGCCCGCCGCGCCTGAGACAGCAAGCGACATGCCTGCCAAGCTAGAGCCTGCACCGCTGGTCCCGTCCAGCACAGAGCCCTCTTCACCGCTGGTCCCGTCCAGCACAGAGCCCTCTTCACCGCGTCATGTGATCCTGCCATGTGTCTTGTCATTTTGTTAATTGTTTGCTCATTGTCTACAGGTGTCTCGGATTTACCACGCCCCCTTGTTATCTTGTTAAGCTTGTGTATTTATACCTCTGTGTTTCAGTTGTGGTTTGTCGGTCGTTGAAGTTGTTTGCTGTTCTTTGTAACTGTTCCTGAGTTCCTTGTTCTGAGTTCTGTTGTTCGCCCTTTTGTTTTCATTAAATTTAGTACTTGCATTTGGATTCTCTCCGCTTTATTCCTGCCTCATCGCGAAAGAAAGACAGATTAGATAGATTAGTTAAAAAGAAATAAGGATAGATTACTAAGAAAGAAAGATTGGTTGGAAAGAAAGATTAATTAGAAAGATTAGTTAGTAAGAAAGATAGATTACTTAGAAAGATAGATTACTAAGAAAGATTAATTAGAAGGAAAGAAAGATTAGTTAGAAAGAAAGTTAGTTAGATAGATTAGTTAGAACGAAAGAAAGATCGATTAGTTAAAAAGATAGAGAGATTTAGACTAATAAGATTATTAGTACATAGAATGGAAGTTTAATTGAGTCTTCGGCTTCAGGGAGTTTAGATTTGAGTTTTTGGGTTGTACACCACTGGGCCACCGTAGCCTTGGCTCAATTTGAACATTCTGCAATGAAAGTCAATGGGATTTCTCTGAGTTTTAATCGTAATTATTAGAAAGAAAGAAAAATAGATTAGTTAGAAAGAAAGAGAAAGAATAGTTTGAAAGAAAGAAAGATTAGTTAGAAAGAAAAAGATTGATTAGTTAAAAAGATAGATAGATAAGTTTATTAGTACATAGAATGGTAGTTTAATTGAGTCTTCAGCTTCATGGAGTTTAGATTTGAGTTGTGTGTTGTACACTACTGGGCCACCGTATCCTTGGCTCAATTTGAACAGTCTGCAATGAAAGTCAATGGGATTTTTCTGAGTTTTAAGCGTAATTTTTAGGAAAACCGTAAGTCGGATCAGTTAGAAAAGATATAGCATACCAAGTCAGCACAGTCTGAAGGTCTGAGCAGAGTTTGGAGTATGTAGAGTTAAAGCTCTAGAAGGAGATAGAGTTTTGGTAAATTTGGGTCAAATAGGATTGACCGTGCTGATGGACTTCACCCCAGCAGAATCGGAGCGGCTCTTCTGTCGGACAACATCTCCAAGGCGTTGCACACCATATAACTAGTAAGTCAAAGTCCAAATCACACTCTTTGCTGTCCAAACTTAATTGATATAAGTACCAATGTAGAACATTATATTGAAACTGTGTCTATGAAGTTCATAAAGTCATTACTGCTGTGTTGCTTGGAAACTTCTGGGCTTGAAGCTTTCTTTTTCATTAGTTTAGCCAATGTTTCAAATAAATACCTAGGGTTTTGTTTATTTTCTTCTAATAGGGTTGAAAAATAAGCAGATCTACAGCTTTTAAAGCCTCTCTGTATGCAATCGAGCTCTCCTTCCATGAAATGCGATATACCTCTAGTTTTGTTTTCTTCTAGTTGCGCTCCATTTTTCAGGCTACTCTCTTAAGGGCCTGGGTGTGCTCGTTGTTCCACGGCGTTGGACTATTTTCTTTAATCTTCTTTAAGTGTTTAAAGTGCTGGAACAACACAAGTGCTGTCACACACAGCACATCTTGGTTATAAACTGTAATCATATCATTAACAAGAAGTGCTTTTGAAGTAAGTTGATCGAATATTCAGCAACCCAAGCTTTATCATTTGCTCATCTGTATTATATCTGTTTTTTATTAGTTGAACATCAATTAAATTATTGCACTTAAATTGGTTTGGGATTTTTTTGTATTTCCCTATTCGGGAACAGACACAGTCTCTATATGATGATATCTAAAACACTTTACCCAAAAGTTCCTCTCTCTTCTCTGGGAGTGTTAATCAGAATGACGCTTCATGTGGAAAGTGCGCTAACATACACACTGCGCCGCTGCACTTCCTTTCACAGATTTCAAAATAAATGTGTGGTAAGTAACGTATACACTCTTGTAAAACAAACAAGAATGTCCACATTAAGTATTCAGCGAGAAACATTAATCAACTAAAACATAAGATGACGTTCAATCACCATCAGGTTCACCATACTCCTGCCAATGGCCTGGGCGGTTGATTTGGTAGCACGCAGAGCCAGGTCAGTGGCGCTGCACAGGTCTCTGAAAGCTTCCGGTTCAGGTCCAGACTTGTGCATCGAGCAGAGAAGTTTGGCCTTAGAAAACTTGGATAACAGCCATGGTGTGAACTGTGAAGTGCCGAAGCAGCTTGACCAGCGGAGGCATATGCTCGGCCGGGGAGAGCTGAAGTGATGCGACAAGGCTTGGACGGGTGAGTCGCTTTAGCTTTCCATTCCATGGCGGTGGGCGGGCACAGGTGTGCAGCCACCTCTTCCTTCGAGGGGGGGAATCGACTTGTATCCTTTTTCAACTGTGCTCGACAGTCGAGAGCGTTGAGGAGATGGAAGGTTTCAGAAGAGCTGAATGCGGCGCTTTCCATGACTTCGTTAGCTCGTCGTGAACTTCAGGAAAGAAAGGAGCAGGCCTCTCCTGAGGGGCCTGTCGGCGCCCCTGCAGAAACCACTCATCCAATCTGCTACGCGCATGCAAAGACCACTCGAGCCCGATGTCTTCAACGGCCCTAGACAGCACGTGGAGAAGCTCTGCTTGTGTTGAGGGTGCGGGGTTAGCCACGGAGCCCTCCCATTCCTCGCATTCGGATGCAGCGAGAGAAAGGCTGTCATCCTCCTCGTCATGCACCAAACGAGAAAAGACCGGCCGCTCGCTGAGAGGGGCGCTGGTCCAACTGTGTAAACAGGACCGGCGAGGAGGTTCTCTGGGAGAAAGCGAGGCATGCGGCGACTGGGCCGGCGTGTGCTCGCTCGTATTCGTAGTGATATATATGATGGGTGGGATCGCTACTGAGTGAGCCACGCCCTAAGCGGGGTTGTTGTACTCTGCGAGTGTTCAATAAAGTTCAGTTATGTACCTGCTAGGCTGTGTGATCGCTGTCTCGGCTCTTTCCAAAACACAACATGGTGTCAGAAGCGGCTAGAACAGTCTCCAACAAACGATAAACTGTTGAATAAGCCCATAAGCCTCGCTGCAGGAGAAACGCTACAGCAGGACCGCATTGTATGCCGTTTCCAACGAAAAAAAAAGAAGATAAACAAGGAAAGAATGCACGCGGATCAACACACTCTCTCAACCACCGCATCGTAAGTTTAGAGCGGGGGAGGGGTACGGTTGCTAGGCAACCTGGGTGCAGGGAGAGAAGGCCAGAGAAGCGTCAGAGACAATTTGGAAGCGTATATTAAGATGAATGAAAGTTAAACAAAGTGCTGAAGTTTGAAAAGAGCTCAAAGAAGCAAAGAAAAAAAGGAAAATAATCATCAAAGCAAATGGACGAATTACCAGCACCCACAACTTCATATCAAATCCGACCTCTTGATCCATTTGCTTTACAAAGCCAAACGACTTTGAAAGATGGCTCCGATGATTTGAAAGGTTCAGAGTTGCAAGTAATCTCGCACAAGCATCAGATTTGCACCAAGTTAATACATTGATTTATTGCATGGGGGACAAAGCCGATTACATTTTGTGCGGATTAGCCATGACTATAGATGAACGTGGAAATTATGAAACTGTGCAGAATAAATTCAAAGAGTACTTCACTGGCAAAATAAATGTGATCTATGAGAGAGCAAAGTTTAACTCCAGGAAACAAGAGCCAGATGAACCAGTTAATGATTTTATCACTGCACTGTATTCATTGTCGGAACGCTGTGCTTTTGGAACTCTGAGAGAAGAACTTATTAGAGACAGAATTGTAGTCGGATTAAAAGATGTCAAACTTCAGAGCGCCTTCAATTGCATGCAAACTTAACTTTGGAAAAAGCCATAAATATGGCCAGGCAAAGCGAAGCAGTGAGAAAACAGCAGGCTGAACTTAGGCAGGAAGAAGACGAAGACCTAAAGTTAGACGCTGTACACAAAGAGATGTATGGTCAGGATTCAACCAAAAAGTCAAAGTCAGGAAAAGCTGGGAATTGGAAAAATTTCCAGAAAAACAACAAAGAGAAACCAAACAAATCAATCTGTATGAGATGTGGAAAATCACCATACCATGTAAAGGATCTCTGCCCAGCCAAAGAAGCTGTATGTCATCAGTGCAATAGGACAGGGCACTATATGAGCCAATGCCATTCAAAGACATCATGAGGTTAAAGAGGACTGTGATTCAGATGATGGGCAAGCATTCCTCGGAGCCGTAGATTCAAGTACTCAAGGCTGGTGCACAACCGTTCAGATCTTGGAGCGACCAGTGAAAAGGAAAAGGAAAATGGACACTGGGGCAGACGTCACAGCAATACCTGAATCCATATTTGTGCTGCTGGCCTCAAATAAAAACACAGGCTTTAAGAAAACGCGCAAAGTACTGATGGGACCAGGAAAGAATGTCTTGGATGTGAAAGGAGTATTTTCTACCACCATCTCAAAAAATGAGAAAAATATAGAGGAAAACATCTATGTGGTCAAAAATCTCTTCACACCACTTCTGGGCAGACATGCCATTGAAAAGCTTAACCTTATCACAAGACTGGATAACATCACAGAATGCCAGTGGCAAGAGAAATATCCAGAGCTTTTCACAGGCTTAGGTGAGCTAAAAGAGGAATACTGTATTAAGTTACAACCCAATGCAACACCTTATTCCGTAAATGTAGCCAGAAGAATCCCAGTGCCCTTAATGGAGAAAGTCAAAGAGGAGTTATCCAGGATGGAGAAGCAGGACATCATCAAGAAAGTTGAAGGACCTAGTGACTGGTGTTCTGGTATGGTCCCGGTTCTAAAGCCTGATGACACAGTGAGAATTTGTGTTGACCTGACTAAAATAAACAGTGCTGTCAGACGAGAGAAGTTCATTTTGCCCTCAGTAGATCATACACTAGGCCAGTTAGGGGGAGCAAAAATCTTCACCAAAATAGATGCCAATTCTGGATTTTGGCAGATCCGTCTGGCTGAAGAGTCTCAACAATTGACTACCTTCGTTTAAAAGACTTCCATTTGGGATTTCCAGTGCTCCCGAGTTGTTTCAAATGAGAATGTGTCAGATTTGAAGTCAAGTTCCTAGGCCACAAGCTTCCTCAGCTGGATTACAGCCCGACCCAGACAAACTGGCTGCGGTTCAAAATATGCGTGAGCCTAACAATGTGTCTGAGGTACGCAGCTTTCTTGGGATGATGAACCAATTGGGGAAGATCATTCCAGACGTGGCGGAGACAACAAAGCCATTGCGAGACCTCCTCTCACAACGAAGTATGTGGTCCTGGGACGCACCACAGCAGGAGTCATTTGCAATGCTGAAAAAAGAGCTGATCACAATGCCAACTTTAGCACTCTTTGATCCAAGCAATGAAACTAAAGTCGCAGCAGATGCATCGTCGTTTGGTCTGGGAGGAGTGATTTTCCAAAAGTCTAGTGATGCATGGAAACCCTTTGCATACGCGTCTAGAGCATTAACTCCAACTGAGCAGAGATATGCTCAGATAGAGAAGGAGACTCTAGCTCTTGTTTGGGCATGCAAGCGTTTCAGCTGCTATCTTATTGGAAAGCATTTCTTTCTTGAGACAGACCATAAGCCACTTCTGAGCTTACTGAGCACAAAACATCTGGATGACTTGCCACCAAGGCTGCAAAGGTTCAGAATGAGACTTATGAGATATTCCTACGAGATCAGCCACGTTCCAGGTAAACAGTTCATAACTCCAGCACACTGCAAGAATGCCCAGTATGAGCGATATAACGGCTGATGACTCAACTCTCATGGAAGACACAAATATATACCTCGCTCAAATAGGGAGAAGCTTCCCTGCCTCAAAGAGCCGCCTAGACAACATTCGACATGAGTTAAAGAAAGACCCTGTATGCAGTCAAGTAATGAGGTTCCTTGAGCATGGATGGCCGAGAACTGTGCAGGCCAGTGACAAACTCAGACCTTACTGGCTGGAAAGAGACATGATTTCCATCCTTGAGGGACTGCTCCTACATGGGACAAGATTGATAATCCCTGCTTCACTCCAAAGTTCAGTTCTCCTCCACATTCACCAGGCACACCAAGGAATAGAAAAATGTCGACAAAGGGCAAGACAGTCTGTGTGGTGGACCGGTCTGAGTTCACAATTGCGAACTATGGTGCAACAATGTGATGAGTGTAGAGTCCAACTGTGTTCATTAAGGGGTTCTATGCAGGAAGTTAATGCAAACGGCCAGTGCATTTTTATTTATTTGCTCAAAGTTGATGCATGTTGGGGCAGAAATGAAATGAAAGTGGGTCAGAGAGAGAGATGTGTGTTCGCAGTGTTTCCTCCACCGGGAAATCAACACCCCTCCTGCTAAACTCAGATAGAGACGCTTTCATACGAGTGTGTTTACACTCCCGCGGGAGGTTGTGTTCAGGCCAGCGAACGTGGGCTTGTTCTGCGGGGAACATTGGGTTCTTTCAGCGCTGTAACGGTTCTGCGGACCCGGAGCCAAACAAAACGAGGCGACTAAAAGCATCACTCAAATGATATCCAGCAAGCGGTTAAATCACACACACACACACACACACACACACACAGTTCAAACACCAGAAGCAACACGTGTTTATGTGTCGATGAGAAGTTCACTGACATGACATGATGCTGAAAATGAGAATATAATAATCTGGAGATTGATATAAACAAGCACAGATTTCAGCGCGCTACGCCTGCATTTGCAGTCTCTCAATTATCGAATGGATTTATGATCAGTATTATTTTAGTATTATTTATATACTATTAACACTGAACTGACCTCAGCTGAACAATGATACTATTGTCTTTTAGAGAATTGACTCATTATTTTCCAGTTTATCCCTGTAAAGCTGCTTTGAAACGATCTAAGCACTATAGAAATAAAGCTGACTTGACTAGACTACTATTATACTACTATTATTAATATTTTGAATTAGCTTTTATTTTATTTTTCAGTTTTAATTTTAAACTGATTAGTTAACCTACAACTAAAATGTCCAGATAATTATAAAATAAAATAAACATTTATATACTTTTTAACCTCTAATGCTGTTCTTGCACTAGCTGTGATGAGACACACATTATGTAATTAGGTTGAAAGGTCACGCGGGTCAGAAATGTAGAGTAGGGCGAAAAACTCCCTCATTTTCTCCTCCAACTTCAAAATTGTCCAACATCACTGGTTTACCTTTTTATTTTTATTTTATTTGTAATGGCGTTTGACTCATTTGCACGTTTGCTGTGTAAACAGGTTCTTACGCCTACGTCACGCTTGACCTTTCAACATGATAACTAATGTGTGTCACATCACAGCCAGTGTAAGACCAGCATTAGAGGTTAAAAAGTATATAAATGTTTATTTTGTTATAAATGTCGGCTGGTTTGTGTAGATGAGACTCTTATTCCTCGGCTGGATCGTGTCGAGACTTTGAAGCTGCACTGAAACTCACATCTGGACCTTCGACCCGTTGGACCCCATTGACGACACTATATGGAGAAC
This sequence comes from Leuciscus waleckii, assembly GCA_900092035.1. Lineage (NCBI taxonomy): Eukaryota > Metazoa > Chordata > Actinopteri > Cypriniformes > Leuciscidae > Leuciscus > Leuciscus waleckii. Next base: position 763,431 of record FLSR01004873.1, read on the forward strand.
AATCCTGGAATGTTTTCCTCAAAAACCTTTTTAAGTTTTAGCCATTTTGTTTTGTGCTTTTGTCATTTTTATACTTTTTTTCAAAATATTTATTTAGCTTTAATTTATTTTTCTGTTTAAGTTTTACTAATTTTAGTACTTCAACAAAAGACTAATTTTCTTCAGTCTTTTCTCCATTGTGCCGTATATCTGAGTGAAACTTCTGGACGAGAACAAATGTGGGCGGGGCTTGATTGTGTCTGTGGGGAATTGATTGGATGGTTGTGGTTTGCTATTGGTGGATCTCATGTGAGTGACAGGTTGCCCCGCCCTCATCAAAAGAGGATAGATGAGGGGAAGTTATTGTGATTCAAGATTACGAGACTCAAGACACATGAATTTAAAACAATAATGATGTGTGTGGATGAATCATTTATAATAAACACTGCAATGTTCCATAAAAAAACAAGAATTGTCCATTTTGAGTTCAGTTTTTCATCTAATATTTGATTTATTTCAGCTTAGTTTTAGTTAACAATAACAACACTGATGTCCAAAGTTACTCTACAACAGTGTTAGGGAAAGTTAATTTGAAAAGTAATGCATTACAATATTGCGTTACTCCCTTAAAAAATAACGTGTAGATAAGACTCTTATTCCTCGGCTGGATCGTGTCGAGACTTTGAAGCTGCACTGAAACTCACATCTGGACCTTCGACCCGTTGGACCCCATTGAAGTCACTATATGGAGAAAAATCCTGGAATGTTTTCCTCAAAAACCTTCATTTCTTTTCGTCTGAAGAAAGAAAGACATGAATATCTTGGATGACGTGGAGAGAGTAAATTATCAGGAAATTAATTCTGACGTGAACTAATCCTTTAAGTTTTAGCCATTTTGTTTTGTGCTTTTGTCATTTTTATAATTTTTTTCAAAATATTTATTTAGCTTTAATTTATTTTTCTGTTTTAGTTTTACTAATTTTAGTACTTCAACAAAAGACTAATTTTCTTCAGTCTTTTCTCCTCTATTGTGCCGTATATCTGAGTGAAACTTCTGGAACGAGAACAAATGTGGGCGGGGCTTGATTGTGTCTGTGGGGAATTGATTGGATGGTTGTGGTTTGCTATTGGTGGATCTCATGTGAGTGACAGGTTGCCCCGCCCTCGTCAAAAGAGGATAGATGAGGGGAAGATATTGTGATTCAAGATTACGAGACTCAAGACACATGAATTTAAAACAATAATGATGTTGTGGATGAATCATTTATAATTAACACTACAATGTTCCATAAAAAAATAAGAATTGTCCATTTTGAGTTCAGTATTTCATCTAATATTTGATTTATTTCAGCTTAGTTTTAGTTAACAATAACAACACTGATGTCCAAAGTTACTCTACAACAGTGTTAGGGAAAGTTAATTTGAAAAGTAATGCATTACAATATTGCGTTACTCCCTTAAAAAATAACTAAATGCGTTACTTAGTTACTTTTAAAGAAAAGTAATGCGTTACAATACTTTTACGTTACTTTTTCTCACCTGGGCTTGGCTTGTTTGTTTTGTTTTGTTGTTTTAAAAACAAAAAAGTTCTATTTTTGGGCAAATGTTCTATATTTAAAGTTCTATATTTTGGCCAAAATTAAATAATAATGCAGAAGGAAATGCAAATTCACGTGTGTACAGTAGAGGGCGCCGCTCATGTTTAACTGAAGTTGAAGTACATTGGTCAATAAAGTGAGATTAAATGCATAAAAATATTTGTTTTGTTTAACATTTAATTATTGGAGGTTTTGCATAGTATTCTGATTTTGCATTTCACTGATTTCATTCATTTTGAGGAATTCTGAATCTGTTTTGTTTTGCCAGTGAGATGAGTAAATGCTCACATTTAATCTAGAACAATCAATTTACACTCAATTTCTCTCAACACCCGGAGAGCTGTCAGTCAATAAATGGGAAACCAAAGTAACTTGAGTAACTTATTTGAAAAAGTAACTCACTTGCAAATTCAAAAGTAATGTGTTACTTTTACTAGTTACTTGATAAAAGTAATCCGATTACGTAACTCGAGGTCCCTGTAATGCGTTACACCCAACACTGCTCTACAACGCCCTTGAGGGACTTTTTTTCACATTCCTGTGACTTTCAGCTGACAATTGATATTGAATATGTTAGTTAGCATCAGTAAAATGTTTTTCTGTTGGCACTGGAACCAGATCTGTGGTACAATACTCAATCTCCATACTCATTAACACACTGTGGGATCTTCCCACTTCATCCTCACTTATCATCCAGCGGTGGCAATCACACAAAGCTTCTGGATTCAGCGTGTTCTTAGAAACCATAAATGGTTGCCAGGGACAACAGCTCGAAGGCAAAGACGACGGCTCGCTCAGATCAAAACCGCCTGTGGGTCTCAAAGGGCCTCTTTAAACAGCCTGTGAAAGCTTGCTCTTTGCATTGGCTAATAGGTTTCCTTAATGTTGCCGTTTTTTTATATTTTACTTTCAGCATCTTTGACACTTTGATCGAACAGAGAGAGAAAAGAAACAGGAAATGGTGGAACTGGATTTGAAAATGTTATAGGAAATGCTCACATGACCATCATTTTATATTATATTATATTATGTTACATTCATTAAAAAGTTTGGAGTCAGTAATGTTCTTTTTCTCAGAAATTAATATTTTTATTCAGCAAAGATGCATTAAATTCATCAAAAGTGACAGTAAAGACAAAAAAAATCTATTTCAAATAAATGTTGTTGTTTTGAACATTCTGTTCATCAGAGTCCTGAAATATAACATATATCACAGTTTCCACACAAATATGACAGTTTTCAACACTGATAATAATCATAAATGTTTCTTGATCATCAAATCATCATATTAGAATGATTTGTGAAGGATCGTGTGACACTGAAGACTGGAGTAATGATGCTGAAAATTCAGCTTTGATCACAGGAATAAATTACACTTTACTATATATTCACATAGAAAACAGATGATTTAAAATGTAATAATATTACACAATTTTACTGCATTTTTGCTCAAATAAATGCAGCTGCTTTGGTGAGCAGAAGAGACTCTTTAAAAGCATTAAAAAAAATCTCACCGACCCCAAACTTTTGAACGTTAGTGCATATTACTGTAACTCAGTTTATATTCAGCCTTATTTCTATGCATCGCACTGTAATTAATAAATTGCACTGTTTGATTTAAGGAAGTTTTTGTGACTTTTTGTAAATAAGAATAAACAATATAAATTAATAATTTAGATTTATTTTTGGATGATTTTTGGATCAATTAATGTAAAATCTGGCAAAAGCAGAGCAATTTGCCATATTTTAATCTAAATGTATTATTATTTTTTTCATTTTTCTTCATAGATTTGACTACCAAGAGCTGCTCCACAACTCCACCTTCTGCCTGGTTCCTCGCGGCCGACGCTTGGGCTCGTTCCGGTTCCTCGAGTCTCTGCAGGTAAAACAGTTTTTAATTAACTGAACACAGCCGAGAACGCTTCACAATCCGGCAACACTTTATAATAATGATCCGTCATTAATAAGTAACTATGCAGGAAGTAATGCAGGACTGATGAGTAGTTCTACATGAACACTTCAGCTACTACTGTTTACTAATATAGAAACAAGCTTAACTAATCAGTATGTAATATCACATTTAGGAGATAGTTCCTTATTAGTTAATCAATAATTACTTTAGATTAGCCTCATTAATAACTATTAACTAACTGACAAATTATAAAGAACATTATGGTGTGTCTGAGACCATCAGTCATCATTTTTACTCTGAATATAGTCATCACTACTAGTCCTATAAGAGTGACTAGGTACTTAGTAATTAGTGATGCATTTTATGACCATGTTCTGAGTAAAAGAAGACAATCTTCAAGAACTACTTATGATCTACTAAAGTCAAAAAGATGTTTTTCACCATTTAAAATAATGGTCCAGATCACTATTAGTTCTTGAAGAGTGACTAGGCAACACTTGAGTAATTAGTGATGCATTTTATGACCACGTTGAGTGTAAAAAAAGGACAATTGTTAACGTCTCAGACACGTTAATGTTGTGATTAGTAATTAATGAGTAATTCTTTATAATTTGTCATAGTTACCTATTAGTTCTTAATGATGTTAAGTAATAATTGATTACCTAATAAAGAACTATCTCCTAAATGTGATATTATTGATTAGTTAAGCTTGTTTGTTAATAGTAGCTGAAGTGTTCATGTAGAACTACTCATTAGTCCTGATTACTTCCTGCATAGTTACTTATTAATGACGGACCATTATTATAAAGTGTTGTTACCCACAATCCCTTTAGAGATGCGAGGACGGTCTGGTGGATTATGAAAACAGTCAGGTCTCGGAGTCTCCCGGATAAACAGCACATTAGCCGGCGAGTGGAAAACCTTCCCAGGCGTGTGTATTCTTGTATATTCCTGGACGTCCTGCTGGTGTGTGTGAAAGGGCCGGAAGCTCTCGCTCAATGCATGAATCCGCAGAACGCTGGGTTTGGCAACGGCTCGACCCTCACACTGATTCCATCGCATTTACTCCACATAAGCCCCTGTCTGAGTTCACAGATCTCTTTTCTTTGGAGGAAGCCAAAGCCACAGAAAGAACTGGCAATTACAAGCCCTGCGGAAAGTTCTAGAACAGAGGTTCTCAAACATTTCAGGCCAAGAAGCTTCTAACCGGGCACTCTCAGAACAAAAGGTACAAAAGCTGTGGTACCTTTCCACTTTTATACCAAAAGGGTGCATATTGGTACCTTAAAGGTACAAAATGTAAGAATTTTGTATCAAAATATCCAAAAAAACATTTGCACCGTGTTATATACTTCCATTATCCTAATGTTTCCAAGAATTTGTAAATTCAGAGAAATTCGCAATTTTAAAAAGTGCTCGTCCCTGTTCAGTTGTGGCGTGTCAATGACGTATTATCCGCGTTATCCCTGGTTTCCGCTTGTACTGCCGTAGTAACCATGGCGACAGACGTGGAACACTGCGTAACGTCTAGCGGCGCGCTCACGCTCACGCTGTTGTTGTTTCGTTCAAACATTATGGCTCATGATCCATAGCAAGCAGACTTTGGGACAAAAGGAGAACTAAAACGAGGATCAATATCAGCGTGGCGTTTTCGAGATGGCGAGAGCTAGCGTCCGCGGCTAACTTCCACTCGACAGAGACGCCGCTCCTGCGTGAGCTTTATTAGACGGGTGAGCAAATGTACATAAAACGAATCAATGTTATATATCTCAACATGATGAAATGTTAGAATATGATCAGTATGTTATTCTAATGTTGATCTCGCTCACCGTTAGTCTCATACAGACAAACTAACTCATAGAATAACATTAAAACTTTAAAGGGACACCAGGCAAGCCTGAGTGTTTTATCTCTACGAAGCTCCCCCTAGCGTCTGGTAGTAAATGCTTTCAAACACACTGTCGTAAAAACGAACTGTTGTTCCTCCCTCCTCGCCACGAGCAACCCAGCTGAGCAGAGGAACCGGCTATTTCAAAACCAGTTATGTCTACGAAGAATTTGATCTCTATTTATTTGCGAACTAAGTTACACAAATAAAACCGACAGAGGAACAGCCAAACAACTACAGAAATCAAACGTGTTTGCTAATGACAATGCTAACATCAAAGTTATAGTATCTAGCGTACTAGTAAGCCCGTACAAAACTAATTATGAAAGTTTCCTTTATTTTTTAGGTATTTGTTTTACAAAATATGGCTATTACTGTCATTGGATTAATATTTGAACTATTATTATATAGTAGGTGTAATGTAAATAGACACTGTAACTAAAAGAGGTTTGAATTTTTTGTTTAATTTGCACACTGAATATGGGTTGGAGCTTTTTATTTTGAACTCTCAAAGTGCACCAGATTGATGAATTTAACATTAAAATGCACAAAATGTTCTCATGCTTTTCTCTATTTTCACACTTGTGTTAAATAACATATTTTTATTATTAAATGTTATCAGATTGAACACCAATTAGTATATGTTTGTTATCCTAACTCTATTATGTGGCAATTAGAAACAAAATGAAACTACATGATTTACCCCAGTTCAGGGTGTGAATTAGATCCTTCTGCTTTAAGTGGCTAAATTTGATAATTTAATTAACGATTATTTAAAATAATATACCTTTTTTGTCTCTTGCATAAATGAAAAATACAAAAAAAATAAAATATAGTTAAACTATAAATTTAAAACATAAAAAGAATAAAAGATAACATGCGTAGTTTCTAATTCGATCGTGGCTCATCCAGTCGGTTTTATAAATGTATATGGGTCATAAATACATAGTTTAAATAAGATATCTTAGCTCTGTAAACTCCCACATGCCACAGTCCTCCAGATCTCTAATCTCACGTGTGTGTGTGTGTGTGTGTGTGTTCCTCGACACACTCCTCGCAGAGATCCTGATCTCCGAGTGTTTCAGGAGGAGAGGAGAGATCAACAGCTGGAGTGGTTCGCTGTGTTTAGGATGAAAGCATGGCTTCACACTCCGGTTTGATCTCGGCCCGCGATTAAGATTGCATTCTCTTGTGATTTAATTAAAAAGACCAGAATCCCAGCTGAACGACGGGAAAAGGCAAACAAGGAGTCTGGGGGGAAAAGTAGAGCAACATCAAGATGGAATAGTAAACAGGAGGGATGGAGAGCAACTGCGCTTCAATAAATCATGGACTCCTGCGTCTCTGCTGTTCAGACGGGGTAATTAAACATCTGTGTGTGCGATTAGAGTGCTGTGTGAGAACAGTCACGAACTGGCCCCTCCGAGACACCGTACACACCCAGACCGCTTCATCACACGCGAAATATTCGATCTCATAACCTTGCCTAAAGGGGAGACTCAGATGCACTAAATTTCAGTGCATTTGGGGTGAACTTGTACTGTGTGTGTGTGTGTGTGTGTGTGTGTGTGTGTGTGTGTGTGTGTGTGTGTGTGTGTGTGTGTGTGTGTGTGTGTGTGTTTCAGCAGAGGACTTGTTTGTGCTGATGCTAATTATAGTGTTTGCCACCTCTGTCCTCACAGGCCGCTTGTATCCCGGTGTTACTCAGTAACGGATGGGAATTACCTTTCTCTGATGTCATCCAGTGGAACCAGGCCGTCGTCGAGGGCGACGAGAGACTGTTGCTACAGGTAACACTCCTTCCCGCTCTTTCTCCTGAAGAGGGAACATCAGGATGGAAAAAGATGCTAGTTAAAACATATGATGATGTTCTTAGATTCTGTGACTTTCACTATTTGTATCATAGTTTAATGAAATAGTTATAAATAGTCTTTCTGCTGCTTTGTGACATTAATGTTTGATAAACTTTCATCAGTTATGTCTCAAGAACCAACAATGACATTCATTATGTTACAATAGATTTCTATTTGAAATAAATGCCGCTTTTTCGATCATAAAAGAGATTTTTTCCATGAAAATGTTAAGCACCACAACACTGATAATAATCATAAATGTTTGTAGAGCATCAAATCCTGTGACACTGAAGACTGGAGTAATGATGCTGAAAATTCAGCTTTGATCACAGGAATAAATTACACTTTACTGTATATTCACATAGAAAACAGATGATTTACATTCTAATAATATTTCACAGTTTTTTATTAAAAAAGGTGGTCATGGGAGACTATTTGAAAAACAAAAAAAACATAATAATGCTATAGTTCATCGTTAGGCTTCGTGTTAGATATTGCATTTATGTTAACTAACTATTGATACAGAATATTAATATATATTTATTTGTACATTAGCATGATACACAACTACTTAAATGAATAAATAAATACAAATTACATTAAATATAAATTTTTATTATTTTATTACCTGATCCACAAATGCACATCTTCTTTGTTGCATGTGCAAATTATGAAACACTAATACAAAATAAAACATTTGTATTCACAGAATTTGTACAAATTGCTGCACATTCATTTAATTCTCAATTTTGCACACACAAGTTAAAGTGCATTTGGCCGTGGATTGGATAGTGAAACAATATCTGCAACATCATCAAGTTCATGGATAATTAGGCATGCATGTGTTAATCATTTTGAGACTAATTTCATTCCATACCAAAAAACAGTCGTCGTGTAAATGAACGGCTAAACGCATAAAACGTCTACATTAACACTTCAGCCTCTACAATTAGCTAATATGGAAACATGCTAAACTAATCAGTAAGTAATATCAAATTTAGGACTAAGATAGTTCTTTGTTCTCTAAATTATTAACAATTACTAATTCATTACTAATCACAACATTAACGTGTCTGAGACGTCAGCAATTGTCTTTTTTACTTTCGACGTGCTCATAAAATGCATCACTAATTACTCAAGTGTTGCCTAGTCACTCTTGAAGAACTACAGCATTATTTTAAAGTGAAAAAGATGTTTAGATCACTAGTAGTTCCTGCAGAATCACTTTGTAACACTGAGTAATTAGTGATGCATTTTATGACTATATTCAGAGTAAAAATGATGACTGATGGTCTCAGACACACCATAATGTTCTTTATAATTTGTCAGTTAGTTAATAGTTATTAATGAGGAACTAATAAGGAACTATCTCCTAAATGTGATTTCCTAACTGATTAGTTAAGCTTGTTTCTATATTAGTAAACAGTTGTAGCTGAAGTGTTCATGTAGAACTACTCATGAGTCCTGCATTACTTCCTGCATAGTTACTTATTAATGACGGATCATTATTATGAAGTGTTGTTACACACATGTGTGTCTGAGAGAGTTTGTGGAGGTAAACTCGACTGAGGTTTTGGACTTACTCCTCTGATCTTCTATGATTCTGTTCCTCAGGTTCCGTCTACGGTTCGGGCGGTTTCCCCTGACCGGGTTCTGGCTCTCAGACAGCGGACACAGATGCTCTGGGACGCCTACTTCTCCTCTGTGGATAAGATTGTGCTCACCACACTGGAGGTGAGCTGGGTCAGACGAGGTGTGTGTGTCTGACAGAGAGGAAGGTCTGCCAGGGGAAATTAAACCAGCACCGGATGCCATACATCATTAGCACATACTAGTTCCCTGCCCTTAGGTTAATTGGCAAATGAGATGTCAAGTGTGCACAGAAGTATGGCCTAACTGCGCCCCCTGCTGGCCAACAGGCGCAAGTGATCCTTCCAAATGAGTGTGGTTTTGATTTAATGTGATTGTTATATTATTGGTAACACTTTACAATTAAGTTTAACATTAGTTAACATTAACTAATAATTAACTGTACATATACAGCATTTATTCATCTTTATTAATGTTAATTTCAACATTTACTAATACTTTAGACATTAGTTAATGCACTGGGAACTAATATGAACTAACAATGAACAGCTGTATTTTTAATAACTAACGTTAAAGATTAACAAATACTGTAACAAATGGATTGCTCATGGTTAGTTCATGTTAGTTAATACATTAACTAATGAACCTTATTGTAAAGAGTTACTGTTATATTTAATGCTGCTGTTTTAATGTCTGTCAGATCATAAAGGACCGAGTTTACTCGCACATCTCCAGAAATAAGTTCATGTGGAACGCCTTACCTGGAGGGCTGCTGGTTCTGCCCGAATACTCCACACACCTGGCGCACTACCCCTTCTACTACTACAACCTGGGTGAGCGTGCGCTGGAGAGGATTCTCTACATAAAATAAATATTAGTGAGACTTCTGCGTTGTCTGTCATTTTGACGGACAGGGTCGTAAAAATTCCCTCATAATCTATTATTATTATTTTTCATATTTTAATGATAAAAAGCCATTTAGTAGGTTCTGTTTTTGTTCATATTTTCATTTTTATTCTCAAACTTACATTTGCATTTATTTATTTATTAAGAGAAAGTTGAACAGAGACTGTGGGTCACTTTTCAGGTTTCATCATGAATGTTTGTCCAATAAATAAGCTTTGTTAGCCTACTTTTGATATGAAACAAAGTATCAGCTTTCAAATTCTGTCCATTATATCACAAAATTCGAACAATAAATACCGCTTTGGCGCTCTTTAATTTGGCACGAGAGCTCATTAGTGCCTCGAATGAACGCGATCACCCCAAGAACGAAATAAACATGAATAAAAACATGAACATCAGAAAATACGTTGAAAGATACAGTCTAACTCACTGAAATCCGTATGTCTCTCATGTAGTCGCTCAATCAGTGTTTCAACCGCAGAAAAACGTCAATAAATCAGCTTGTAAACAGTAGGAAAGCCAATTGTTGACCAGTAACTTGATAGTCAGCGAGAGCACACTCACCACCAGTTGGACAGGGGTGAGAATTACAGAATTACGGTACAATTACAATTAGATCACCCTCAATCTGTCAAAATTACAGAATTTTTTTTAGCACTGACGGAAAAATCTGAAAGTTAACCTTAACTCTAAAACCTTCGGTTAACGCGACCTCTGAATTCAGACATATTTCTTTTGTCACATGCTGTTTTTCACCTAGGCTACTATATAGTAAGAAAGTATGCAATTTCGGATGCAGCCAAAGTGTCCTAAAGTTAAGTACACTCACTCTCTGTGCTCTGTTGATGTAGGGACCAGCCCTGGTCAGGAGTTCACCGCGGTAATTCATGCCACCTCACCTCTGGTCTCCCAGTCTCAGCCAATCATGAAGCTCCTTCAGGTCGTCTCCAAATCCAAAATTGCTCACAGGTCAGTAATATGGATCTTTACAAACTTAACCCCCTGGTGCTCTTTGGTCATTTTTGACTGAAAGATTTTACATTTATTTTTTTAAAGATTTTTTTTCTTCATCAGAATAGTATGAATCTTGGTAAAGGGTTTGGCACTTGCTGTGAACACACACACACACACACACACACACACACACACAAAAAATCATGTATATGATTCCAACTGGTTAAATGGTCCTGAAAACAATAGTCACACTTGTGTTCTTCACGGTCAAAAATGAGCGCATTGGAAATGAATGGGAAAGGAATTTCCTCCAGTGGAAGCGTTTGGTACTGCAGCCAAACACAATCTTACCGAAAGATCATCTTTTGAGATATCAGGCTCAAATTCATTTCAACTTTTTTAGATTTATGGCTTTGATTTTCTCACAGTTTAGAGTAAAACATGTTTTTGAAAATATATATTTCATAAAAAAAATCATTTTTCATAACAATAAACGTAAAATTCTGTAACGTTTTTAAGTTCACTTTTCAAAACTTCTTTCACTTCAGAAATAATCTGCCAAATGATAACGAAGTAATGGAAAGTGAGAAAATCAACAGAAACATCGATTAGTTGAACACAGTCAAAAGCCAACAGGAACAGATCAGCCAGGTGTGCATGCTGTGATAGTGATAGTGTGTGTGTTCTTGCTTGGGTTTCTTGTCAGATCATCATTCTGTGGAACAGTGAGAAGTCGCTCCCTCAGCGCAGTAAATGGCCGCCGATGCCAGTGCCGCTTATCGTCACAGATGGCAGGAGGAAAGTGAGTATAGAAGCAAGAGCGCAGTCGAGTTGTGTCTCTCTCTCTCTCTCTCTCTCTCTCTCTCTCTCTCTCTCTCT
>FLSR01004873.1:775058-786049 GCA_900092035.1 Leuciscus waleckii
TTGTGCGCCCATGAGCTGCTGGTCTGAGAACGAGTGTGTGTTCAGGAGCATTATTGGAGCGTTGCTAATTTTAGGAACTAAAATAGACTGAGCCATTGACCAATTGAACCCTGGTCTAAAGTCAATGGCGCAGTATTTTTGTTTATTTAAAGAGCGCGTTAGTAATATGCGTCTATAGGCGGGTCCACAACACATGTACACATTTAGCTTGTTACACACACAGGGGCGTGCAGCAGCACACAAACATGCCAAATATTAAAAATAAAAGGATTACAATGTAAAACATTTTTAGAGAAGCGTTTAGTTTTTCCACTATCAAATTCCTTCATGTGAATAGCGAATCCGCCATGACGCGAGCGCAACTGGCATTTAAAGGGAATGGGAGATGAGACTCTGATTGGTTTAACGCACGTTACGGCCAAAACACACCCATTACTCATTAAGAGAATAGGGACGACCCTTTTAGACCATGCACCGGGAGCACCGGACACTTTTCCCATCGTTAAACTAGCAAAAGTGGATTCAGACACGCCATAAGTGCACTTGCGCTTTAGACCATTCGCTTAGATCGTTAAAATAGGGCCCTGGAAGTCTCTCCCGCTTCATCGGCTTCTGTAACGTGATCAACGGAGACTCTCGATCATGTGTTGATCCTTCTGTCTCACAGGTACTACCATCACCTGTTCTCTCACTACCTGCCCTCCTCTCTGCGTGCGCTGGTGGATCGCACCTCGAACTGTGAGGATATCCTGATGAATTTCCTGGTCTCCTCTGTGACACACATGCCACCGATTAAAGTGGCGCAGAGAAAGCAGTACAAAGAGATGCCGACCCTCCAGGTGAGGCCAGAGCCAACATTGTGTTCTTACAGTTCTTCTCAAGTTTACCTTTACCTTACCTTTGCAGAACATGCAAGATGATCATAATTTTAACAAAAAGGGATAAAAAAAATTGCATGTTATTTTTTAAGTTGTATAACGGAATTTACACAAATTAACCAGTTTAAAAGTTTACATACACTTGAATCTTAGAGAAAACATATACTTCTTGTTGTTTTCAGGCTCTACTAGACAGGTTTTCCTGCTTGAATGTTGATTATTTCCTCATATTCTCCATTGTTGCGGCTCCTCTCTTCCCAGTCTGTCAGTAACGCTCTGGACTGTGTTTCCCGTACAACGACGTAACTCGCTGCTTCACTACTGTAGTATGATGCATCGGTGAAGAAATCAACTAGCTCTAGTCACGACTGTTTCCCGAAACTGTATTGTCGCAAATTGGTCGTTCAACCACGTTGGATAATGATGTCACGCAGGAGTAATAACTACTGTTAATGAATCTGTTTGAGATCTAATTAATGCTAGATGTTGCTGTAAATTACAGACATGACATCTGAGGACTATTTCTCATTTTTCTCAGTTATTTTGCTTTATTTCCAGATTCAATCATAGACTCGTTCTTACACTAGAGCTCGTTCACACATGCGCACTCTTCAAAAACGACGTTTAAATCTCTTGACAAACTAAAAGACGTAAATGATATTTGTATGTATTCTAAATAAAAGATACAGATTATACTGAATGTCAGCTTGCTTATTTTGCTCAAGATAAGGATTTATTGAGTCCACATGTCATGCAAACAAGAAACTCTGCTTCTAACCACAGGTCGAGATCTGTCGCTCAAACACACAACTCTGCGATGCTGTTTGCGAATGTTCGTTTCGGGAAACACAGACTCGTTGAACTGCTGATAACGACAGAACTTGCGACCATAGTCTGCTAACAAAGCTTTTGGGAAACGAACCCCTGTTTAGCTCCTTCTGAAAAGCACACTGTGCTCTGATTGGTCGGCTGGAGCAGTGTGTTGTGATTGGTCGAGCGCTTCGAGTGTGTTTGGGAAATGTCCCGCCCCTTACCATAACCGCCAGTTTAACACACTACTAACTAACTCAACCAGGCCCCGCCCCTTTATTCTGCGTATGAATTATTATAATGAGGAATATTGTGACGTGTTCCCGGAAGAAACTCAAGATACAATATTCAGAAACACTGACTCTGATAGAGAAGAACTCCCGCTGGAGGGACTCTGGGAACCTTGTTCATGCTCAAACATCAGCATCACACACTAAAGACAGCAGAAGAGTTGCTCTTTATCTCTCGTTTCTTAATCGTTCTGTTGAATCAGCAGCTCATAATTCTGAGAACACACATGGTGTCCCAGCGGCGCGTCTGGTGTAGTTAGTGTGTCTGATGCTCCTCATGAGGGACACTTGACAGACGACACCACGAGGAACGGAGAGATCCAGGCAGAAACACAGATGATGAAAGAGAAGAACGACGCTCATGAATATTTATGAGTGACAGAGAATCTGTGATTGATTTACTGTGTGAGACTCATCATGAAGAACAAACACCCATGTTCATCTGTCTCTCTATCCATCTATCTATCCATCTATCTGTCTCTCTATCCATCTATCTATCCATCTATCTGTCTCTCTATCCATCTATCTATCCATCTATCTGTCTCTCTATCCATCTATCTATCCATCTATCTGTCTCTCTATCCATCTATCTATCCATCTATCTGTCTCTCTATCCATCTATCTATCCATCTATCTGTCTCTCTATCCATCTATCTATCCATCTATCTGTCTCTCTATCCATCTATCTATCCATCTATCTGTCTCTCTATCCATCTATCTATCCATCTATCTGTCTCTCTATCCATCTATCTATCCATCTATCTGTCTCTCTATCCATCTATCTATCCATCTATCTGTCTCTCTATCCATCTATCTATCCATCTATCTGTCTCTCTATCCATCTATCTATCCATCTATCTGTCTCTCTATCCATCTATCTATCCATCTATCTGTCTCTCTATCCATCTATCTATCCATCTATCTGTCTCTCTATCCATCTATCTATCCATCTATCTGTCTCTCTATCCATCTATCTATCCATCTATCTGTTATTATCAATGCTGAAAACAGTTGAACAGTAGAAATCATGATACATTTTTTTCTGTATTCTGTTCAAAATAAGAGCACTTATTTGAAATAGAAATCTTTTGTAACATTATTCATGTCTTTACTGTGACTTTTTCATCAATTGAACTCATACTTATGAACCCCAAACTTTTGACCGGTATTGCAAGATTGTGAAACATAATCACTGAAAAGACATAGTATTAGCCCTATTATTAGGAGTGCAAACATCATCATCTTCATTTTGGGTTCTCCGGTGTAACTGGGTATAGCCGACCCACTCTACAAATGTGTCTATATGAGGTGTGTCTGAATTTTCCTACAACACTTAAAGGCAAATAAGAATTGACTTACCACAACGGCTGAAGAAAGAGAAGATCAAACCTCTTGCTGTTGCAAGTCCCAATATTTTGCTGAAAAGGCAATCTGGAGATCACGTCGGGGTCACCACTTTGTAAGGACCACCCATTGGCCCAATGACGGAATCCAACGGTGTGGGCGAAGGTATAATGCGTGTATGTCTTTTCAGCGCTCCAGTGAAGTTCACTTAATTTATTAGAATTTAGTTTCAATATTAAAGCTGCCGTCGGCAACAATTTTTTTATCATATTTCCTGAAACCGAAACTATGCTCCGACAGAACAACATAATAAGATGGTTTTAGAAAAAAACCTGCGCTTCTACCTCCACCTGGAGCCTGTTATTTGTTTGGCAAAAATCCACCGCTCCCGGTTCTCCTGGTCCAATCAGTGCAGGGCTGTGTGATATCCAATCACAGGTCGTGCACGCCACAGACCCCCCACCCCCCTGGCGCACGTACTTACAATATCACATGCACACGCCAGAAGTTCGCCGTTGGATTGTACAAAGCGTGACGGCAAAGAGAAAATCTACTAACAATTCCTCGGATAAAAACCAGAGCTAGGAGGTCCAAAACAACCAAGGTAAAGAAAACACATGTAGAAAAGAAGATCGATGCTGAAGAGGCGGGCGCGTTCACAGAAAATATGATGACGAGCTGCGGAGCACGCAAACTCGATGGGAGGGTACTCGTGGTAGTTAGGGAGGCGCATGATATTGTAAACATTCAAAATTGTGGCTAAGTTATCTCAATCCTCCAGAGTTGTCAACTGCAGCTTTAATCTGACTCCAATTTCAAATGACAGTCACATTTAGATTGTGTTTCTTATTAGAAAATAATCATATATACTATGAATTTATTTAGATCTTTGATTATCTGGGTATCCCATAGTTCAAATATTCGTTCATTAAGGACCCGGTGTCGCTTTGAGACGTCACGGGAAAGGAAGGGAGAAGGGAGAGGGAGATGCAGAGATAAGGAAGGAGAGAAGTTTGGACAAGACAATGTCATGTGCTCTTTCTTTGCGATCTTCTGTCCAGGGTGTGTTTTATTGCTTTATGGCGAATTTTATCTCAGCTTTTGTCTTAGCAGAAACATCAGTTCTTATATTAGTATTAATGGATCAAGTGTGTTGCCGAAAACAATGCGTCTTCAGCCGTTTCTTGAAAATGTTTACGGCCTCCTTCCACCAGCAGGAACAGTCCAGGTAAAGGTCTGTGAAAGGGATTTTGTGCCTCTTTGAGATTTGCACCACGAGACGACATTCATTTGCAGTTCATTCTGGATGGCACGTAAGTCTGGAGTAATGATTTAGGTAAAGTGGAGCAGAGCCGGTTGTTCTGTAGGCAAATCAGTGGCTTGAATGTGATGCGAGCAGCAACTGGCAACCAGTGCAATTGGTGTGTGACATGGGCTCTCTTCGGCTTGATAAAGACCACTCTAGTTTTAGCATTCTGGATCAGTTGAAGAGGTTTGACAGTGCAAGCTGGAAGACCAGCCTCAAACTGATATCTTTCTCCAGGTAATTTAGATAGATTTCTGGGTTCGTTTTTTTGTTTTGTTATTTTGGCAAAACTCTCCACTGAAGCAATTGCCCCTATTTTTATTAATATTATTTTTGATATTGATATTTCTGGTTTTGTTATTGTTCCTTTTTTCCCTCTTTATAGGAGAAAATGTAAATTTAATATTGGATGATTTGGTAGTTGTGTTGTTGATTCTGTGACAGATGGTTGGAAATCCTCATTCTCTGCAGGGTTTTCTTTTTCTTTCTCTTTTTTTGGTAAAATGTAATTCCTTACTTTGTTACCAGCTCCTCAACTCTAGATGGGAAGCTGTAACACTATACCTCCTCCTCATTGTAAATATCCAAATGAGCATTTTTTGATCCAGAAACTATAATACAACATGCAATGCTGTAGTAATTTATTGATGTAGAAGTCAGAGAGATAAACAAAGATGGGTAATACACAAACCCCTGGATCAAACTGGGGTTAAGAATCAGGTGCATTCGCCTTGGGAAGTCAAAAAGAAAAAAGTGTTCAGAATTATGCTTATCTCTTTGTCTCTGTACAATAACATTCTGTAACTCAAAAATTTGATCGCAAAAAAAAAGAAAAAAAGAATCAGGAGCATTTAAAAAACAAAAAACATTTCAAATCTTTACTGAATGTCAAAGGTGTCAAGTAACGAAGTACAAATACTTTGTTACCTTACTTAAGTATCAATTTTGGGTATCTATACTTTACTGGAGTAATTATTTTTCAGCCGACTTTTTACTTCTACACCTTACATTTTAAAAATAGCCTCAACTCTTATTTCATTTCATCTTTTTCATTGCAAAAACAAAATAAAAAAAATAAAAGGATAGAGTGAATTTGATTGTGGTTGGATGAGAAGTATAAACATATACCATTCCGACATCCTATTGGTTTGTATGCGATCCATCGCACTTGGACATGACACAAATCACGTCACACTTTTATAGGCAACTAGTTATCATATCGCGCGTTCAGTTTTTTTTAAGAACACGCTGAACACGTTGACACGTTGAACACAACGTTCAGTTGATCGTTTATCGTTGCTTAGCCTACTGTCTATGGGAATATGTTGTGTCGCATCGCCTCTCGCCAAATCCAATATAGACAGCATTGCTTTCGTTTGAGGTGTAGACACGGTGATTACCTGATTATGACCTATGATTATGACGGATAGACGAATTCACATGATAAATTAGCATTATAGTTCGCCATAGATAGCCTACTGCAGTGTCTGATGCAGCGAAGAATAAGAGAAGAGGAAAAAAGGGGATAAAGACAGAGGTAAAGTGGTGTAATTAATTAACACTTTATATACAGTAATTGCATAGTAGGCATAATAGTAAGATACTAATGTTTGCTAATTATTGGCAGTTATTTTATTATTATTATGTAATTTTTTCACCTTAAACTTTGTGCAAATAGCAGTTCTGAGTTCTCCAGAGGCCCAAGACAATGTGATTTTGTAACAGTCATGTCAGTCTTTTAAACGTATGTCATTTCACTTTTTTTATTAATGTTTTTGCTCTGTTGTGCAGATTTGGGGGATATATATGGCATTTTTAAAATTGATTTGCCAAAATTAGTAATGATATCTATATGGGTTTATTTAAAGTAGCAACATTTTATGTAAAATTCACATTAATGAAGATCTACATTTCTCAGTTTCATTCATGGCGAAAACGTGAAACGTTCCATAGTTTAGTGGAATATTGCTGCCATCTACTGGAAAACAAACACTTTTGCTAGTGCGCAATTAATAGATTGTGCATAAATGGCTTGATGTAAATAATCTTGCTATTTGTATTTAGACTGTATAGTGTGCTATTTTGTATAGTTTAACCGTCATCAGCCTTTTTTATTTTATTTTTTATTTTATTTTATTAATAATATCATGAACACAATGACGGGTGGAATGGGCTGTGAGGGGCACCAGGTAAAATCTTGCCTAGGGCAGCAAATTGGTCAGGGCCGAGCCTGCATATATGGTTCTTTAATGTATTTGTACTAAAACGCGTATATTTTCAGCTGAAAATGCGGCTGAAACAGGTAGCGTAGTAGTGCATCCCAAATTTCTCAACATTAACATTTTAATATAACATTATAGTCATTATGGCCTTTAGAAAAAATTTTTTTGAGGAGGTGGGGTAGTAGTGCACTAAGCTACTAAGCTTTTGTCCTTAATGGCATTTTTTTCCTTACATTACTTTTACTTTTATACTTTAAGTAGTTTTGAAAGCAGTACTTTTACACTTTTACTTGAGTAAAAAGCTTGAGTTGATACTTCAACTTCTACAGAAGTATTTTTAAACCCTAGTATCTATACTTCTATACTCATACCTAGGATATCCAGAACCACCAAAGGAGGGAGAGCATTTTCACATTTGGCTCCAAAACTCTGGAATAGTCTTCCTAATACTGTTCGTTGCTCAGACTCGCTCTCCCAGTTTAAAACTAGATTAAAGACGCATCTCTTCAGCCAGGCATTCATATAATATTTTTAATCTTACAGTTCAAACTACAATCCGGCCTCTAGCTCATAAATGCCAGAGGACATTTGTAAGAAATTCATAGTTACATGGTGCCAGATGTTGGTCTCCATGCCCATACCGGGTTTTTTGTAATCCTGATTTTCTCCAGTTTATGGTTAAACCAGGGAGAGAGGAAGAGTTATGTAAATTATTATTCTGGATTATCTTTCTCCAGGTAATTTAGAGAGATTTCTGGGGTAGTTTTTTGTATTGTTTGTTATTTTGTCCAGGCTCTCCCCTAAAGCTATTGCCCCTATTTTCATTATTATTCTTTTTGACATTAATATTTCTGGTCTGGTTATTGTTGATTTTGTGCCTTTTTTCTCTCTTTATAACAGAAAATGAAAAGTTAATATTGGTTGAATTGGTGGTTGTGTTGTTTATTCTGGGACAGAAGGTTGGAAATCCTCGTAAAATGTAATTCTTTACTTTGTTACCAGCTCCTCAACTCTAGATGGGTAGCTATGTAACACTATACCTCCTCCTCATTGCAAATATCCAAATGAGCCTCTTTTTTAGAGCCAGAAATATACAATACAACATGCAATGCTGTAGTAATTTATTGATGTAGAAAGCAGAGAGATAAAGAAAGATGGGTAAAAACACAAACCCTGGATTAAACCGGGGTTAAAAATCAGGTGCATTTAAAGGTGCATACAGTAAAATTAAAACAATAAAAAAGTGCAATATTAGTATTGCTCAGAAAACAGAAGTTTGGTATTTTGCTTGTAGGATCAGTGGACTGTGGCGTAACATCATCTCATTCCACTTAATCTGGCAATGAAATCAGAAAAACATTATTAAGGCAACATACACATAGTAATAGTACAAATGTCTACACAACATCTCTCTCTCCTTTTATTGCTCACCTGCAAACACCTCAACCTCACACAGTGTGAGATATTCACTGCGCCCAGGTATAAAAATGTTGACATATCGTCCAATAATAGGCTTAAACTTAAACGTTGTTGTGACTCCAACTGGGATGGACTCAACAGCTTCAGCCCTGTGAAGACACAGAGAGAAATAGAGAGGGGCGAATCAAAACTGCATGAAGCATGTTAAATATACTTCTGTCAAAGTTTTTATATTAAAATATTTTTTTCAAAGTAATGTTATTTAATTTAATAAATGTCTAAGGGTATTAAGAGAGAAGAATACTTACAGCTCATTATTGTTGCCATTATTTTCCAGGCTGTTGCCGATACGGATCTGAGCTCCATTGATCCTCTCTGCACAACAATCTCCACGATTAGTGATGCTAACCCTGGTTACCTCGTATTCTTCCCCCAAGTCAACTCTCCACCAGGGGTTCCTGTCCGCATTAGTGTGAGTGCATGATCCACCACTCAAAATTGGATTCCTGTTGCCATCGACAGCATTTTGAGCTTCTTCTTGATCATATGTGGAAGACTGGTTAGCTGTGGCTCCAAGAGCAAGATTCCCTGTTTAACATAAAATAATAAACAATAGCTTTTCTTGTTTTCAATTTAACCAGTTTTTGTGTGTGTTTTTAGTAATTGTTGGTTTGGTGCCCGTGAAAGACACTGTGAACGCATTGAATTCAGGGAGCAGGCTAGGTTACTACAAATGAAGGCTATGAATAAAATATAATAGTAAACATTGTAGCTGACAGAGTGTTTATCAGAATGTTTATTTTTAAACCAAAACCTTTTTGGGCTTCTTTTACTGGTATTTGTAACGATATCTATTTTCTAATGGATAGAGAGATATGCGAATAACAGACACACAGACAGACAGACAGACATACAGACAGACAGGCTACACAGTGAACTCCAAGCTAACAATGTCAAACTTGGCACTGCACTTACTTATGCCCATAGCGAGACACCTCTCAAGTCTGAAATCCATAGGAATAACGGTTCGAGAGATATGTGAATAACACACACACAAACACACACACACACACACAAAGACAGAAAGACATTCCCATAATTTATAGATAGATATAATATACAGAAGTAAACGGTGTAGGTGACTTACAGATTCAGTTAACATTCACAAATGAATAAGCGCGACGATTCAGGGAGCAGGCTACACAGTGAACTCCGAAAAAATGCTACACTTGAGCAAACAGTTTTTGAATAGGTTACTACCATAGACTGTAAAAAAATATGGACGTAGTGTCCGTGACATCACCCGTAGGTTTCTGAAGACGTTTTTGAAGCCTAAAGTGGACGTGGCCAACCGTCGCCATCTTGGTAGCGCGTATTTATTTATTTTTACAGTCAGACAATGAGCTGAGGTAATGTGACAGCTAACAGACAGCAGACAAACGGCTAATGATGACTAATGACCACAGCCGTGGGAATCCACCTGTCACTCAAAAGTGGACACCCTTAATTATTTCTTGGTAAAGAAAACACATTTTTACTCAAATTAATCAAAATGGATTTATCACGTTCTGGAACCAAACTATAATATTCAGATGTAAACAGTGTAGCTGACAGAGTGTTTATGTCAGAATGTTTATTTTTAAACCACAACCTTTTAAAAATGATATATTTAATGATATCTTTAGCATTTCTCATCCAAACAACGTCAAACTTGCACTGCACTTACTCTTGACCGTAGCGAGACACCTGTCGAGTTTGAAATCCATCGGACTAATGGTTCGAGAGATATGCGAATAGCACACACACAGAATGACACACACACAGACAGATAGACATACAGACAGACAGACGTTTCTGTAATTTATAGATAGATGTGCTAAAGTATAATCCCAATATAATGGGCAAAATAATTCTAAAATATGTAATCCAAATGATTATTACACGGCTCTCTGGAATACTTGAATCTGATCAGTCGTGACTCGTGACATTCCGTATCACGCTGTGGACCCGCTCTCTCTCGTTTCATGCTGCGTTCTATTATTTATCCGTGTCGGAGCTCCGACTAGAAAGACAGACGTTGCCTAGCAACACGCCCCCTTTCCTCGGATTTTGCCGCTTTGAAGTTTGGACAACCGTGAGGACACCGAGCAAGAATTCCGATACGGAATCCAAGATGGCTGCGCCCTGTGTAACTTGTTTTCATTGTTTTTGTCCGCTTTGGTTGTTTAAATGACGTTGTTTAAATTTGAATCACTCATCGTATTACTGCAATACCTTACTGCGTCCGTATCAGTGCCTGTGGGTATGGGAATCGGTCTTGTTGTGAGTGCAATATTGAATGAAGCCTTGTTTCAAACGGGTGTTACTAACGTGGCTAGCGTTGCAAACAGAAGGTAAACTAGTAAGCACATACTTATTTTGGAGCGCCTGGTACTCGGCCAGTGCAACAGCTTTCCGGGTGGCGTCCATGTTTTTCTCCGTCTCGGACGCACAAAACATACCAGAACGCTTAAAGTGTGTAAGTGACGTCATATCCGAGGTCCGAGTCGGTTCGTTGTCAATAATAGAACGCACCATCACACAAACACAACTGGTGCCAGTTGAGCCCCTGTTATAGTTGTGAAGTTGTGCTGGTGTGTGGTGGGCGTTCTGGCGCAATATGGCTGCCGTCGCATCATCCAAGTGGATGCTGCACATTGGTGGTGGTTGAGGAGATTCCCCA
>FLSR01004873.1:786360-802349 GCA_900092035.1 Leuciscus waleckii
TGATTACCCCAAGTTTATTGGGGTTGTTCTCTTATTCAAATTATAAATTATATAACTAAGCAAATTAATAACTGAGTAAATAAATGCGGAGGCAACCGTGCTTATAGCCCATTGCAATAAAAAAAATGGCTGCATATTTGTCAGCAGCCATGTCACCCTGTAGCCCAAGACTGGTTGCCCACTGAAGCTAAGCAGGGCTGAGCCTGGTTAGTACCTGGATGGGAGACCTCCTGAGAAAACCAGGTTGCTGCTGGCAGAGGTGTTAGTGAGGCCAGCAGGGGGTGCTCACCCTGTGGTCTGTGTGGGTCCTAACGCCCCAGTATAGTGATGGGGACACTATACTGTCAAAGAGCACCGTCCTTCGGATGAGACGTTAAACCGAGGTCCTGACTCTCTGTGGTCATTAAAAATCCCAGGATGTCTTTCGAAAGAGTAGGGGTGTAACCCCGGTGTCCTGGCCAAATTTGCCCCTTGGCCTCTGTCGATCATGGCCTCCTAATCATCCCCATATATACTGATTGGCTTCATCACTGTCTCCTCTCCACCAGGAATCTGGTGTGTGGTGGGCGTTCTGGCGCAATATGGCTGCCGTCGCATCATCCAAGTGGATGCTGCACATTGGTGGTGGTTGAGGAGATTCCCCATTCTATGTAAAGCGCTTTGAGGTCTCAGAAAAAGCGCTATATAAATGTAATTAATTGATTGATTGATTGATTGATGAATTAATTGATTAATTGATTAATTATGTAAAATAGTATTAAGAGTACAATAGTGTTCATCTTGTTGCCTGATGATTGTTTTTGTACACCATAATGGATTCTAAGATTATAAACGGCCAAGAATTTAAAACAGTTGAATCTCAAATCAATATGTTCTTGTAATTATTAATTTGTTGTACATGACTTTACATTATCCCTTAAAAATATTTGTCTTGTTTGAACTTGTAGGTTTGTCTTGCTAGGGATATTCTTTCTTCACAGAAGCTTTACGTTTATTACAAGTGAGCTAATATAATATTTCAACTCTTTTTCAAATACTTTGTGTCCAAAAAATTCGTAGCAATTTAATTATCTTTTAATTTAAGAGGGTCCTGATAACAACTGTGTTGATTCACATTATCCCTTATTGGTTATCACATTTTCAGTAAGAATATTATATGTAAGAATATATTAAGTAGCAATATTATATTATATTATTTGTTACTGACAACATTCAAAGTAATGAAGAACACTCACTTGGAACACAATTGAACGTTGATGTGTCTGTTAATAAAATAATAACAGTTATACACACATTAATAATAACATAATCAATTCTATCACAGAGTCTTCTCTCTCTGTCCCTTACCTGAAAACACCTCGACTTCACACAGAACGATATATACACGGCGCCCCGGTATAAAAATATTGACATATCGCCCATTAATAGGCTTAAACTTAAATGTTTTTGTCCCTCCAGATGGGATATACTTAATACTTGCAGCCCTGTGAAGACACACAGAGAAATAGAGAGGGGCGAATCAAAATGGCAAGATATTAAATATACTTCAGTCAAAGGCAAGTTTTTATATTAAAATTATTTTTTCAAAGTAATGTTATTTAATTTAGTTAATGTCTAAGGGTATTAAGAGAGAGATAATACTTACAGCTCATTATTGTTGCCATTATTTTCCAGGCTGTTGCCGATACGGATCTGAGCACCAAATAACATATGTACACCATTAGGGATGCTAATGGATACCTTGGATACCTTGTAGACTAACCCCAAGTCAACTCTCCACCAGGGACTCTGCTCCTCAGCAGTATGAGTGCATTATCCAAAGCTGAATTCCTGTTGCCATCGACAGCATTTTGAGCTCCGTATACGCTCGATTGAGCGAATGTGGAAGACTGGACAGCTTTGGCTCCAAGAGCAAGATTCCCTGTTTAACACAAAATAATAAATAACTTTTCTTTTTTTACTTTAATGTGTCTTTTTTCCCAATATAATGGGCAAAATAAAGCTAAACTATATAATCCAAATGATTACACGCCGGCCCGGGTGGGATCCCCTCTCCCCGGAGGGGGGCACACCACCGGCCCTGTCTCACCCGGTCCGCCGGGGAGGTGGAGCGAGAGCGCGCGCGATGGTACCCGAAAGATGGTGAACTATGCCTGGGCAGGGCGAAGCCAGATTCCACCTTAGAAACATTGCTAAGCTACGTAGTATGCTATCAGTTTCTGATGCAGAGAAGTTAGTTCATGCATTCATGACCTTGAGACTGGATTACTGTAATGCTTTATTAGCTGGTTGTCCTGCATCCTCAATAAACAAGCTACTGTTAGTCCAAAATGCCGCCGCTAGAGTTCTTACTAGATCAAGAAAATATGATCATATAACAGCGATTTTATCATCACTGCATTGGTTACCTATAAAGTTCCGTATTAATTATAAGGTATTGCTACTTACTTATAAAGCTCTAAACGGCTTAGCTCCAGTCTATTTAACGGATCTTCTATCGCCCTATAATGCATCGCGCTCTTTAAGATCACTAAATTCGAGGCTTTTGGTCATACCTAGGATATCCAGAACCACCAAAGGAGGGAGAGCATTTTCACATTTGGCTCCAAAAGTCTGGAATAGTCTTCCTGATACTGTTTGTTGCTCAGACTCGCTCTCCCAGTTTAAAACTAGATTAAAGTCGCATCTCTTCTGCCAGGCATTCATATCATCCTACAGTTCAAACTACAATCCGGCCTCTAGCTCATAAATGCCAGAGGAGAACTGGCCCCCGACTGAGCCTGGGTTCTCCCAAGGTTTTTTTTCTCCATTGGGTCACCTGATGGAGTTTTAGGACACCATTAGGTCACTTGATGGAGTTTTTGGTTCCTTGCCACTGTTGCCTTTGGCTTGCTCAGTTGGGGATATTTTGGGGATATTTAATTTAATTTTATCAATCAAAAAATTTACACTAGTACAAACCTTGTTGTGTTATTTTGGTTTAATGCTGTGAAGCTGCTTTGATGCAATCTATATTGTGAAAAGCGCTATATAAATATACTTGACTTGACTTAACTTGGATAACACACAGCTTGTCCAGGTTTCTGGAGACGTATCACACTGTGGACCCGCTCTCTCTCATTTCACACAAACACAACTGGTTCCAGTTGCATCTCTGTTATAGTTATTGGTTGTATTGAAATATTCAGATTGCATTGAAGTATTTTAGTATTAAGTACATCAAAGAAGATTTGCATTTTTTACAAGTCAGCTAATATAATATTTAAACTCAAATCAATATTTTGTGTTTATTTATTTATTTTTACATTTATTTATTTCTACATTTATGTATTTATACATTTATTTATTTCTTCATTTATTTCTTCCTACATTTCTTGGTAATGAGGAGGGCGTGGTTTACCTCAGACATAGCAATCGAGCTCAGAGTAAGCGAAGGCGAAGGGTTGAGGCCACAGTGACACCCTGTGGCGAAAACAATAAGTATAGCTCACTGACTTTGATACGGTCTGTGACTGCAAGGTATATGGTCAAAATCCTAAATCTTACTGTGTGACATGGATAGGCTACTCTTTATTCCGGACGTGGCCGTAGAACATCGTTTGGTCTGGATTTGTAAAATGTCCTGGGCTATGAAACAGGGAATCTGAAATGGAAGCGCTTGATATTTTCCATTTTTCGTTCAGAACTCACGGAAAGGAAGCAGGGCACATATAGGCTACACAGTGAAGTCGACGCAAGCATATTGACCAATGCTTTTGAAACGACACCCTTGCATTTTAATGTAGCCTAATTTCCAAAAACAATACTGACAGCAACAGAAACAAGCCTAATTTCCAAAAACAATACGGACAGCAACAGAAACATTTTTTTTTTATTCTATTAAGCGGTGGTAGTCTTTAGCCTACCTCCATAAACTCATGTCCAGGGGCAACCTTAAAGGTATAGCGGAGGATTTTTTTACTTCCGGGTGGATAGTGTATACTATTGGTCCTCCTAATTGTCAATCATTCTGGTGAATAATCAAACTTATTCAAAAAGTGGAGAGGGTGGGTCTTATCTAAAATCGGAAAGATCCTCCGCTATACCTTTAATAAATGTATGAACGTCACGTTAGCCTACCACTAAAATCCAACCAGAGCTTCTTCAGAGCCATCAAAGAGATCTTAATGCATTTACAGTACACAGCAATTAGCCTACAAGTGCATAAAAATATTATAAAGTGTTTTACATTTTGAAGACATAAATATGACATGATGGAATCAATGAAGTGATATAGGCCTACGTTTAATATTAAACTAAAACAGACACCAGGTGGCAGAAAGTCACTGTCTTAATGAGTGAGTTCAATCCACTCGTTTGATTCCTTAAAATACACCGAAACAAAAACAACTCGACGTGTTGAAGCGGTTCAGCTGTGGATTTGTTTCTGATCATTTCTATTTAGGCCTATGCGTTTTTAAAATAATAATAATAAATAAATAAATGACCAAATGTTCAAAAAGTTGGCAGAGAGGGGTCATGTTCGGGGAAACAACATAATTGTTGATAGGCTATTTTTCGGGGCCATGAGTTTAATGACATAAACTGCCAACATCTTTCCCCGTGTGCTCTACGATCTACTTCAGGCTTATGATGCTAAACGCAGCCCTGGGCCGTGGACCTGGAGTTCCCAGCATGCTTTGCAAGGGACTGCATTAGGAGAGTCAATTAAGGTATTAAATGCTAATTTATGTGTTTTACACTGTATCACTGAAGGGCCTGTTTCTTTTCACGCAATTTCTCTGCGTCGGTTCTAAAAAAATTATAAAAATCGTACTCTGACTTTTTTTGACAGATGCGTTACACCAGCATAGAGACCCCAGCGCCGACAATTAAGACAACTATAATAATGGGCCGCCGATGTACGAGTTTTATGGGCCGTTTAGACAAAAAAAGGGGAAAAAAAGAGTGAGATGTATCGCAGTGTTTCAATAACAGTTTTTATTTTATTTTTTATACAACCATGTTGAATTTGAGCCTATAAAAAAATGCAAGCCCTTAAAAAAACAATGCATTATGCAAGTACAGGATACAAAACACTATAGCTTTAAGAGGGCCGTATTTCTAGAAAATATATAGACCAAGTGTGTCCGATAACACTAACATGACTCAACCGAGTATTGACTGTTTATGTCTTTTTTAGAGCTGTGCCACAACAGAAATTGTTCCGTTTCCAGTTTACATCATGAATTGTTCATTCATATCACTTGAATAGTGCTAAAGCACAGCAAACGCGATCAGTTGCCAATGACAGCAGATAGTGACGCATATAGCCAATGTGATCGCATAAGCCGATAGCAGTAGCATTTTAATGAAAACGACTAAGTTAGATAAGCCCAAGCTACATGTATAGCATTAGCAACAAGCATGTTACCAATACCCTGACAGCTTTTAGCAATGAGCATTAAAAAGGAACTTAGCTTCGTGAAGACTTTCAGAGATGAATGGAGAGTGAATCACATCGAGTCCTGTGTCAATAATGCAGAGATGCGAGCAGCAATGCAGACTGAGGTCACTTCCAAATCAGGAAACTTATGATCAATGCGGCAAATCTCGTGTTCAAGTTCACAAACTTAAATGAATCTGAGGTGTGTTCCTTGTGGGGAACAAAATCCTCTCGCTAAATTGATTCCTTGTGAGATTATGTGGTTTGCCTGCCGAATTTCGCCATTTAATTAGCTCTTGAGAAACGCGATAGCTGCTTATAATACTGAAGGAGCTTATATATGTATACAGTGTGTAGTTTTACCCTACTGATGTCGGTGTCGTTGCAATAGTAATCCTGCTCAGTACGAGAGGAACCGCAGGTTCAGACATTTGGTGCGAGTGCTTGGCTGAGGAGCCACTGGTGCGAAGCTGCTATCTGCGGTCTATCTGCGAAGCTGTTATCTGCGGGATTATGACTGAACGCCTCTAATCAGAATCCCGCCTAGAAGGAACGATACCGCAGCGCCACGGGACTTTGATTGGCCCTGGCGAGGAAGGCCGCCCCGTGACCAGAACCGGCGAACCTCAATCGCACCTC
Source organism: Leuciscus waleckii (assembly GCA_900092035.1). Taxonomy (NCBI): domain Eukaryota; kingdom Metazoa; phylum Chordata; class Actinopteri; order Cypriniformes; family Leuciscidae; genus Leuciscus; species Leuciscus waleckii. The sequence continues at coordinate 792,425 of FLSR01004873.1, forward strand.
AAGTTTGTGGAGAACCCGGTGCTAAATGACTCGTAGACGACCTGATTTCAAATACCATAAAATACCTTTTTTTTTCTTGAAATCCTTTATTTGGTTGTTTGCTTGCAAACCAACTGCAAAAATGTTGGCACAGGTGTGTATTTTTTATTGGAATTTTACTATTTCACCCCCATTTCCTTTTATGAAAATATGAAAAGACAATGCAGAAAAGTAGAGCGCATGTGGCGGAAGACAAAACTTGTAGTCCATTATAACATCTACAAAGACAGCCTGCATGCTTTCAATATGGAACTAGGCAAAGCTAGACAGACTATCTTCTCAAATATTATAAACCGATCAGCAAAGAGCAGGTGCTAGTGATGGAGAAATGAAGCTTTGTGAAGCACTGAGGCTTTTCCCTCAACTGTATCGTAGAATGGTTCATTACTCCAAGCTTTTAAACACACTGCACACTAACAACATCTCGTGGTCAAAAGGTGGAAAATCTGCAGACGACACAGACATTTATGATTGTTTCTAATAATAATTCAGTTGTTACAAAAACCATATAAGGCAATACAAATATTTAATCTAATAATAGTCTTTCACGTCATTACTTACATAATGTATAAATGAATGTGAATATATGTATGAGTCTGTGAATAAATGTATGAAAAAATAATAAATGTACAAATGAATAAGCTAATTGTGTCCTGTACTGTTGTGTTGTACAGTGAAGGACTGTCGCAGTTTTTAGGGATACGCTTCGATCAACACAAGCAGTCTTATGAGTTCATAGTCAAGAATCGTGTAGGAATATGATCAAAATAAATTAAGGTTATTGTGGAACGGTCAGTTGAAGTGCTTGTGAACATTGGGATTAATACTGAAATTGAACATGCACAAAACTACTTATGTAAATATTCATGTTATGATTTATTCTTATCAAAGAAGCGAATGATACTGGAGCTGCACAAAGGGTTCGTGCTATTTATGAATCAGAATATGAAGCAGTCACGTGGTTGTGTGTGAAAATGAAGCTTCAGACGTCACATATAATGTGGTTATGGTTTTAAAAAAATACAACATCCCCCCTTCCTGGCACTCGACCAGGAAAGTTTAAAGTACAGAGTCTGATGAAAGGCACGGGCCGACGCATGTTAGACTTTACCATTCGAACTTGGAGTTTGTTCTTACTGGAACTTTTGGGATAAGATTCAAAGGAGACCAGGTATCTCCAAAACTAGGTGTATAAACCACAGGGCTACTATGGGTATGTTTAACCTCTCAGTCACGAGAAGTCTGAAGGATTGAAGTGTTGCTCTGTCCTTATGGCGGTGCTGATGTGAGCTTGTCTAAGCTGGGATAGGCAAGGGTCGGACGCTTGTACTTTACAGGACTCCTCGGGTGAGTCCTGTTCAGGGAGCTGTTTTGTGTGTGTCCACAGCTCCTGTAGCTCTGAGTCAGGTGCGTCCAGCTGTCCTTGTGGAGCCTCCGATTGACACCTGTGTGAATGGTGTGGAGGAGGATGTTGTCGTTGACAGCCGTTAGTCATCCTGTGCCCAGATAGCAGAAGATTTGGACCTAATCTGGGCCACTTTTGGCACTTACGGCTCAGTTACGGCACTGGCAAGTGTTGTGTGGGCCAAATGTGGCCCAAATTACATGAGCCGGACCTAACTTGTGTTATGGCAAATATTGTGTGGGCCAAAAGTGGCCCAAATGTCATGAGCCGGGCATGAAATAGGTTACGGCAAGTGTTGTGTGGGTCAGACTTGGGCCAAATGTCATGTGCCGGGCTTGAAATAGGTTACGGCAAGTGTTGTGTGGGCCAGACTTGGGCCAAATGTCATGAGCCGGGCTTGAAATAGGTTACGGCAAGTGTTGTGTGGGCCAGACTTGGGCCAAATGTCATGAGCCGGGCTTGAAATGGGTTACGGCAAGTGTTGTGTGGGCCAGACTTGGGCCAAATGTCATGAGCCGGGCATGAATAGGTCACAGCAAGTGTTATGTGGGCCAGACTTGAGCCGAATGTCATGAGCCGGGCTTGAAATGGGTTTTGGCAAGTGTTGTGTGGGCCAGACCTGGGCCGAATGTCATGAGCTGGGCTTGTGTTATGGCAAGTCCTGTGTGGGCCAGACATGGGCCAAATGCCACAAGCTGACTGTTTAAAATAGCAAAATCCCTATGCCAAGTTCTTAACAGACAAAGGGATAGGCTAGTACTAAAAGATCCGTCTTATCACAAAAACAAAATAAGCCTCCACAGCCGACTTGAGCTTCTTACCTTAAGCTGTGAGACTGCTTAATTCATCTTCAGCAGTCAATCATAAACCTTGTTAACACAAACTGAAATTCATTATTATTATTATTCTTAAAATTTAATTTTCTTGCATATATTGTAAATATTCTGATTCACATGTCAACAATGTTAATTGATTATATTTTGTTTACTGTTCTTGTTTAGTAAAATTGCTCAATGTAGGCCTATTATTTGGCACTTTTTAATATCCCACAATGGTGCCTTCAATTGAATACTGATTAAGTAGGATTACAATTTAATTGAAAATCGTGATCATTTAACTTGTTGAAATACTTAGACAACCTCACATGTGGTCCGGTGAATCTTCACTCAAAAATCAACACCTGGCAATGTGCACGGCCCAGGACCAGTTACCAATTTTGAGTGATATCAGTGAGGTGGTGCTTACACAGAGCCCAAAGGACCCACCCAGCCACAGCCTGTTTACACTGCTAAATGTTTCTACTGCAATCACTAAACTACAGAGCAGCTTTTCCCCCCAAAGCTCCAATGAATAATTTATTTATGCCTACTTGGCTATGTCTGCTACTTAGCAGAAGGGAGTTACAAACTCTATTTCACTTTACAACCTGATTTAATTATTGCTATTATTAGGTGCACTGCAAAAACTCAAAATCTTGCCAAGTATATTTTTCTAATTACTAGTCAAAATATCTCATCACACTTAATATAAGACAAAATCACCTAAAGACCAAGATCTAAGTGAGATAAAGGAGCTTGTTTTTAGACAGTGCATCTTGAATATCTTGTTAACTGTAAACCACTTTAAACTTTAAAGGTGCCCTAGAATGGATTATTTTATTATTTTAGAATGTTTCCTGGGGTGCCCTTATAATGTTAGTATGTCTCGAGGGAAAAACAATATCGCGCTGGATCTAGATAACACAGTGTAAATTATCTTTAATAAAATCACTACTTACCGCTTGCGGGAATATAACGTTAGTTGAAATTGCCCCTTCGTCCGTTTGAGACGCCGAGGGAAGCCTGGCTGCTTGATATTGTTCCAGGTTAGAAAAACAGTCCGTGTTGAAATGGGCAGAGCAAACTCTATCTATCTATCTATTAAACTGTAGCGGTATCCGATTATAGATAGATTATATATAGATCTGCCATTTTCCCTATGATCCTCCTCCTGCTTGTTTCTTCACCTGCAGAACTTCTGATGATTCGGCTGCGCAGTTTCGCCTGGGCTTTAACATGGGCTGACATATGCAAATTTTTGGAGGCGTACATATTAATGATCCCGACTGTTGCGTCACATTTGGTGTTATGTGGAGATTCGCCTGTTTTTCGGGGGTGTTTTTCAAAAACGAGATTTAAATAAGAAAGAGAAAACTATGGTGTTTTAGACTCACTTTATGTCATGTCCATGTACTGAACTCTTGTTATTTAACTATGCCAAGATAAATTCAATTTCACATTCTAGGGCACCTTTAACTATGCCAAGATAAATTCAATTTCACATTCTAGGGCACCTTTAAACTACTTTAAACTTCAAACTGATTTAAACTTTAAACTAATTTAAACTTTAGACTAATTTAAACTTTAAACTACTTTAAACTTTAACTACTTTAAACTTTAAACTACTTTAAACTTTAAACTACTTTAAACTTTAAACTACTTTAAACTTCAAACTAATTTAAACTTTAAACTAACCCTAACTTTAAACTACTTTAAACTCCAACCTACTTTAAACTTCTTCAAACTTTCTGGTCCGGCTTTCTCAAGCCAACTTAAAGTTTGTCTCGACGAACTTTTTAATCTAATTTCTCTCCTGCCTTAGAAAACAGCCTCTCTGCTGGAACAGAGGTTGCGACAATTCCAAGGTATTTTTTTGCAAGGTTTCTGAGCAGTGGAAATGTGCTCTCATATTTTTTCCACCATAGCAAAGGGTCCTCACTTCTTGGGATCACCTTTTCTTCCATATATCTGCGCATCTGAATGTATGCATCTGTATTTGCTGTGCGATTCCCCTGGAAAGCCAATATACGTGTGTCAAACTCCTGCCATAATCCTCCCTTGGATGTTGAACAGTCAGCATCCTTTCAGTGTCTGCAGCAGATGACTCTTGTGGCACTGTCAAGGCTGTTCCTGTAGAGGTGCTTGATACTGAGGGTTCACTGCTCGTAGCCCGTCTGCCCAGAGCTTGCATCTCACTGATGAGCCGCGATTTGATGGTTTCCACATTTCCAGTCTCACAAAATTGAATGTTTTTGAACCTAATGTCCAAAAAGGTGCTGGCTGCAAGAGTATAGTTATGCTCAATGTTTTCAAAGCGTTGTTTGCATTGTGTTGCAAGCTGTAAAGCTAGAGTATTACCATTCTGCCCAGCAGACATGGTTGCATTTTGGAGAAGCGAGACCAGATGTATGACTTTTGAAATGGTTACATACTGCTCTGCTGAAACGTCCTTAGTGGCCTCCTCAAAGGGCCTGAGAGCTTCAATGGCTTGGCTGAGATGGGACCATTCCTCATCATTTAAGCACAAGGTGTTTCTCCCAAGAAGACAAAGTGCTGCTATAACCGCTTGTCTTTGCTTAGACAGTCTCTCCAGCATGTAGAACACCGAACTCCACCGAGTCTCTATGCTTGGATTAGTCTGTGCTCTGGCAGTTGCAGTTGTACTTGCACTTCTTTTAGCTTGTCAGATGCTTTGGTGCTATGGTGGAGGAACCGAACAATAGCACCACACTTCTCTAGAATGGACTCCAAACTCGTATCGGCCTTAATGGAGTCTTTCACGATTAAGTTAAGGGTGTGTGAAAAACAGGGAATGTGTTTCCAGTGGGTTTCCGCACAGCTGAGACCATATTAGCTCCGTTGTCAGTAATAACAGCAGACCTTACTGGTAATGCCCCAGTCATCAGATATTTTTGTGAGGAGCTCAGATATATGTTGTCCTGTGTGCTGCACAGCTACATGGACTGTCTCAAGAGTACAAGTCTGCATCTCTCAATTCTGGTCAATAAAAATGTCCTGATACAGTCAAATATGCTTCAGTTGTTCTTGATGTCCACATGTCACTTGTTAAAACCACACTGCTTGCAGAGTCTAATGAGTGTTTCAGTCATGTTTTGACTTGCTCATATAGCTTTGTAATTTCACTTGACATAAAGGATTTCCTACCCGGGATATTGTATTGGGGATCAACCACTTTCATGAAATTACAGAAACCTGCATCCTCAACCATTGCAACTGGTTGCAAGTCAGTAACAATCATCTTGGTTAGGCTGCTTGTGATGTCTTGGGCTCTTTGGGAATCACCTGAAAAGGATAAAGGTTTGCAATGACTAAAGGGAAGCTGAATATATGTATGATTTCTGAATGATCATGTTACTGAAGACTGGAGTATTGGCTGCTGAGAATTCAGATTTTGCATCACAGAAATAAATTACATTTTAAAATATATTTAAAATAAATAAAAAAAACTAATTTTAAATTGTAATAATATATGTATTACTGTGTTTACTATATTTTTGATCAAATATGCAACAATTGTGAACATAACTATTCTTTTGAAAAAATTATATTACAGACCCCATTAGTATATGTGTATAATATAACATGTGGGTTGCCCGAAGGCTAATGTATATATTAGGTTTTTACCCTAATGTAGCCTAACGAAAGAGAGAGAAGGAGATAATAACGGAATGTGCACTCTGTAGTACCTGGATAGGGTCTGCCTCCCCTCTCACTGGCTCTAACGTGTGAACTCAGCTCAGCACTATAGCTTGCATTTGAATAAAGACATTGATCCAGGTACTGTATAGTTGCACTTTGCTTGGAGTGTTTTCAGTTTTGCACCTTGATACTTCTTCCCTGCTATACCGTAGATTGTGATCTTAGACATTGTAATTAGTATGCATTTTCCTCCATTTATAATGTTATTTAGGTTAATTTGCTATATAATGTTATTTACCTTGCACTCATCTAGGAATGCATCAACCAGGAATATGGCATCTTTGGGGTCAAGGTGATTCATTTGTTCAGCTTGGTCAAGTTATTTTTCCACGCTTCCTTTTCCTCCTTGTTTACCTTTTCCTGCTTATTTTCCCTCATTTCTTTCTTTCTTCTTCTTCTTCTTCTTCTTCTTCTTCTTCTTCTTCGTGGGGCCATGACATGTCAAAACCCATCAACGAGATCGCACCACACAGGAAGTTAAATGCACAGAGGATCCCGTAGATTTCAAAAGTAAACACATGGACTGATTGTAACTCGTCACTTTGTCAACATTAGTTTCTCCCGCTGCCACGGAATAATGTGTTGATCAGCAAATCAACCTCAGACGCAACACATGTAGTGGGTGGAGGTTTGATCTGTCAGACGGAGCGAAATCGCAAGGGAGAGTCTTATGTGGAGTCTGGGGCCACAGCTATGCTAGGCGATAGCAACAAATAATAGACTTCATTTTCCAGCAGGATTTGCACCTGCCCACACTGCCAAAATAACCAAAACCTGGTTCAGTGACCATGGTATTACTGTTTAATTACTGTGTGATTTCATGTAATATTCTAATTTTCTGGGATTTTGATTTCGTGGGTTTCATAAGCTGTAAGCCATAATCACAAAATTATAACAAATAAAGGCTTGAAATATCTCACTTTGCATGTAATGAGTCTATATAATATATTTGTTTCACCTGTTAAGTTGAATTCTTGAAATAAATCAACTTTTTGATGATATTCTAATTTTACGACCAGCACCTGTAAGAATATTAATGTGAAAAAATCCTTCAAACTTTAAAGATAAAAGTTCATCATTTGTGTAATGCTCCTGTTGTTAGTGTTTTTAGTTCAGTGTGTTATTAATGACGTATGTTTTCTGAATGTGAACTGTTGCCAGTGTTATGGAGGAATGAGCTTATTGTGAGACATATGGCCAGTTGCATAAACTGTTTAGACTAGTCTTACAAGTTAGTCATCCAATTTTATTCTTTGAAACTGTTAATAACTTTTTAAAGTCAGTAACATAAAAACGTAGATTGGGCTAATTTGACACCGAACAGTAAGACTGATTACCCCTAACTAACTTCTAGTTGATCATACGAGTTCTTAAGACACAGTCTTAACATAATGGCTATGTTTATGCAACTGGCCCCTATATGAAGTGTTTTGTTGGATTGAGTGAGATTAACTCTTTGGCCAAGATTCATGTTGGTAATGCAGACTGAATGAAGAGTTTTGAAAATGTGGCTTCAGTATTAAACAATACTTGTTAGCAATAATAAAATAAAAAAACTGTGATCAAATAAACACTAACATTAATAGTAACACTCTGTAATCAAATAAACACTACCATGTTTTTATCAGGGTTGCTGAAGTTGTCTTTAAATGTTTGAAGGTGTTGTGCTGTTTTATTTTTATTTTCTTCATCTTTCTTAGTTTCCATAAAATCGTCTCTCAGTGCAAATCAACCCAGTTATTAGGCTAACTGAAATAAAGCCGTGCCAATCTCTAGGTATGGTGAAGGCTATGTGATGATGTGGGGCTATTTTAATCCCAAAGGCCAAGGAAACTTTATCAGGATGCATATTATCCTGGATCCATGAAGTAACTGGCCTTTAAAAATAAAAATCTGCCTGTCTCTATGGGAATTTAACATAGGGGTGTCCTGACTAATGTATTTTAAGAAGAACATTTATTTATTTACGATACATTATTCATTCACAAAGAAAATTGGTGTCCTTAAAGGTTGGAGTTTTTCTCATTTTTTTAATTAAGGCATTAAGATCAATTTCCAAAAGATAATTTTTTTGTCCTCTTTTTAGTCACTTTAGCCTGGGTGTGTTCACTTATGCTAAGCACTGTATATAAATGAACTAAATTAATAAAGTTTTTACAACAAAAGTTAACCACCACTGAACTTACTTCAGCTGGACTAGGATGATATTTTCTTCTAGATCTGCTGTACAGCAGAAACAAACTTTGTTGCATTATTTTCCTGTTATCACTGTAAAGCTGCTTTGAAACTATCTTTATTGTATAAGGAAGTTAGCGTTCATCCAGGATTTTATTGCAGAGAGGCAGTTTGTGATGGTTAATACTGTGGCAGGAGTGATGGATCTGGTGCTGAGGTATAGTTGTGTGTCGTCTGCGTAACTGTGGAATTTTAGTCCGTGATTATGAATGATAAGTCCAAGGGGAAGCATATACAGTATAAACAAAGGGGGACCTAGCACCGAGCCTTGAGGGACTCCGTGATTGACAGGTATGGTGTGAGACGTACAGTTGTTGATGGTTATGAATTGAGATCTGTTGGTGAGGTAGGAGGTGAACCAGGAGAGAGCTGAGCCAGAGATGCCAAGATGTTGTAGGCGTTGTAGAAGGATGGAGTGGTCAATGGTGTCAAGGCGGCAGAGAGGTCAAGTAGGAGGAGAATGGAGAGGGAACCAGAGTCAGAGGCAAGCAGGAGGTCATTTGTTACTTTGAGTAATGCAGTTTCAGTAGAGTGATGAGTGTGGAATCCAGACTGAAAGGTTTCGTAGAGCTGATTGGAGAGGAGGTGATGTTTTAGTTGAGAGGCGACCGAGTGTTCCAGGATTTTAGACAGGAAAGGTAGGTTGGAGATGGGGCGGAAGTTGTTGGGGTTGTCAGGATCCAGCCAGGTTTTTTAAGTATTGGTGTGATGGCGGCAACTTTGAGGGAAGAGGGAACTGCTCCAGAGGTGAGAGAGGAGTTGATGATGACCATGATGAGTGGGCTGAGGCAGGGGAGGCAGTGCTTGACCAGTGCAGATGGAATGGGATCCAGTGGGCAGGTTGTGAGGTGGATTTTGTTGAAATGGGATCCGTGAGATCCGTTTCTGTAATGACTGATAGGGAGGGGAGAGTGGTGTGAAATGGAAGGGATGAGTCAGGTTGAGGGTCTGTGCTGGGAGAGATGTTCACAGAGAATTCTTGGTGAATGCTGTCAATTTTGTATTTAAAGAAGTCGATGAAATTATTGCATTTGTCCACGGTGAATAAGTGAGTGATATTGTCAATGGGTTTGAGTAGTTTATTAACTGTGAAAAACAGAGTCCGGGGGTTGGAGGATCCAGAGTGAATGATACCAGAATAGAAAGCTGTGCGGGCTGATGTGAGTGCTGATCTATAATGATGGCTGTGATCCTTGTAGGCTTGTAGATGTACAGTGAGTCCAGTTTTCTTATGTAAGCGTTCCAGTTGTCTGCGTTCTTTTTTGAGTTTGTGCAGTTCAGGGGTGAACCAGGGAGCAGAGCGGAAGAATGTAACTGTTGCAGTTTTAACTGGTGCGAGAGTATTGAGGCTGGATGCGAGTGTGCGATTGTAGTGAACTACTAGGTCGTCGGTGGTTGGGTTTTCAGGGATGCTGGGTATGGAGATTTTGTTTGCGATATGGGAGGAGAGGAGGTGAGACAGAGGGACTTTAGATATCGGTAAGATATGGTGCGTGTCTGCTTGGAATGAGGGCTGGGGAGATAATGAAAATGTGCATTAGATTCAGATGAATTTACAGGTTTCAATATTCATACTATGTTTACACATGATTCAGTAAAGCCCTGACATTCGGTTCTATTTATTCAATGAATCATAATGTGATCGTATTATTCAACACACTATTATTATGTTTGAGACATCAACCACTGGTCGATGACCATAATGTTG